>NW_020869325.1:65000-70000 GCF_003789085.1 Penaeus vannamei | reverse complement strand
GATATATATTCAGGATGGGCAGGGTAGGTACATGATGGAAGGGTGTATAGAAATTCTCCCATATATTCACTTTTGAAAAACAATTATTTGCCCAGAGATTTTCATTTGCTGGGTGATTCGGCTTATCCTCTCTCACCATTCATGATTGTCCCTTACAAGAATATTGGTCATCTCACACCTGAACAGAGATCTTTTAATAAAATTCATTCTTCTACTAGGGTTGTGATCGAGAGAGCATTTGGTTTACTTAAGTGTAAATTTCGAAGGTTAAAATGCCTAGATATGACCAGAGTTGACAAAATGCCATTAATTATTACAGCTGCTTGTGTTTTACATAATTTTATTTTGTTCAGGGAAAACCTGGATATTCAAACAGAGTTACAAGACATTGTTTTTGAACCCGAGCCAGAGGTTATATATGAAGGTGTTCCCGAAGTGGAAAGAGAGGAAGCTATTGCAAATGAAATAGCAAATCTGCTTGCATAATTTAACTTCTTTGTAAATTCTTTCCTGCATCAAGCTGTTGTTATCCTTGCAAGTAATGCCTCCTCACATTTGTCTTTTATGTATATTGTATTAATTTCTTCAAAATATGTTGTACATAATTTCGTTGCTCATAAAATATTTCAATGCACATGATGTAACATTATGTGATAGATCACATCTCTTATTCTTTTCTCTTAATTTTATATCTTTTTTGTTTTTGCACATAAATTTTCTTTCATAGTTTATTGCATTTTGACTGCAAATTTAAAAAGTTACGGTTCGACATTTTCTGGTTTTACCTACCATAAGCTATTGTAAACAAAAAATATGTTTTGTATCATTTGTATTTTTATTCACTCTGCTTTAGGGATTAAACTAAATAAACCTGTTAATCTGCTTGCATAATGTAACTTCTGTCTACATTGTTTCCTGCATCAAGCTGTTTGTATGCTTGCAAGTAATGCCTCCTCATATTTGTCTTTTTTTTGTGTTTTGTATTAATTTCTTCAAAATATGTTGTATATATTTTCGTTGTTCATAAAATATTTCAATGTACATAAGGTAACATAATCACCTGTGATAGATCACATCTCTTTTTCTTTTCTCGTAATTTTATACCATTTTTCAGTTTTTGTACATAAATCTTTCATAGTTCATTGTATACATGTTCACATTTACATGTATTTTGACTGCAAATTTAAAAAGTCAGTGTTTATTTTTTGGTTCTACTTACCATAAGCTATGGCTAATAAAAAGATGTTTGTGCCATTTGTACTATTTTATTCACTCCACAGAAGGGATTAAACTAAATTATACATATTGAAAATTATAATAAATATTTATACAAAATATTTGAAACTTCATGTTACACTGTATAAAAATATAAATTTACAGCTACTTTTCCTGAGCTTTAAGCACCTGAGCAATGATTGTACTGGAATTTCCTATAGCTAAAGTAAATAATTTATAATTGGAACTTACCAATTACCAATATTACCAATAAAAAATATAAAATAAAATGCCATTACACTTAAACAATCTACAAAAGATTGCCTATTCAAGTTATGAAAGTGTAAGAAATTAAATAAAATCTTAAAGCATACGGTAAAATCATATATTTTTCAACTTGGAAAAATGTAGCATATAATACAACCTCAGTGATAACTATGAAACTAAAATGCTAATTGCTTTTTCCGGGGGGGGGGGGTAATGAAGGGAAAGGAGGGATGGGGATGGAGTAAAAGTGAGATAGATAGATGGTCTCAAAGAGAAAGAGAGACAGCGGAGATGAGGGAGGGAGGAAGAGAGAGAGAAGCAGACAGACAGACCGGGAAGAGAAAAACAATAGTAAAAACACAAATAGAAATAGAAAAATTGAGAGAGAGAGAGTAGGAAGAGAAAAACAAAAGTAGAAACATGAGGGAATCTAGGGAAACATATCTAAGATGTACAATCAAGAGTTTGCACGTAGAAAGTATGCATGACAACTGCACGAGAAAGGTATAAATGAGAATGAACCAAGAAATGTAAATTAGCCATATAAATTAACATTTCAGCTCTAAACAGCTTTACATAAACCTTTACAAAATTAAAGAAAATACAAAACATAAAACTATTTGAAAATAAAGCTTCTATATAAATTATGCACAATGTTATGTAACAAAAGAAATCGCTTCAATGTTAATGTAATACAATATTTGATTTGTAACACTGGTTATCTATAACTACTTTGAAGCAACCTTTTCAATGAGAGACATAAACTGTTGTAGTTCTATTATTTGTTGATGGTTGGTGGCATATAATTTATGTTGCACTATTTGATTCTGCAGCATTTGTTGCTGAATTGCCTGGGTTTCCTTGTGGTGTTCATGTAACATATGAGTTAACTGCTGCTGCGTCTGTTCATACTGTCTCCTCATTTTGGCCTGGTCTTCCTGTCGCTCTCGTCGATGGTCTTCTTGAAGCTGCACCAAGCGACTCTTCATTTGTTTCATTTCTTCGCCATGTTTTTCTTGTTTTCTGTCTGCTTGTAAATGATGCTCCAAGTATTGTCCATGCTGGTTAGTTAAAGATTGCATTTTTTTTTTCTAAAACTGCATTCCTCTCAAATGTTGCGCCTGCTTATTTATCGAGTGCCGACAAGGCATGTTCTCTTTTATCAGGAAATTCTCGTTCTCCTGAATGCCTCCGTTTGCCAGATCTTGGTGGTGGAAGGGATGATGCTGACGGAGCTGGAGAGATAGTTCTTGAACTGGTAGACAGTGATGGTGATGGCGGTGGGAGTTCCACATTTTCAAATGTCCTGCACTGGTCGAAGGTTGACCAAGTGATGACGGTTTCATTAATATATTGAATATATTTTTTATGCGTTAGACAAAAGCATTTCAATTTAGTTTTAGTATCTCTCAGCTAATATACACAAATAATCAGTTCATTACATCAATTTCTGAAACATTATGTAAAATGCCTTACTTATTCTCAAAGATGACTCTTGCAACTGGTTTGATACAAGGGTCACGTCGGAAAACCTCGTCCATTGCCTCATAGAATGGCCATTGTGTGTCACTGCTTCGTCCACTTAATTCTGCATTATCTTTAATGATTATATATCTGAAAATAAGAAGATACTAGTTGTAAGTATATGTAATAATTTTTTTCATGGAAAATTTAATCAGCCATCAAACTTTTTTCAGGACAATAAAATTGGTTTTTGTGAGGCATGTATATTAACCTCAAAAGAAATAGCTATAATCTATATGACAAAGGAAGTAGGCTATGATTTATACATATATAAGGTAACCTTTAAATATCCTATAGAATCTAAACAATATATCCATTCAGTAGTGATACAAACCTATTTTTCAGTCCTCGCATCTTCTTATCACACATTTCCCCGGTGACAGGATGTCCAGATTCTTGGAGCACTGACGCAATGCCTTCCCATACCTTGTATTTTCTTTTGGAACTGCTTGAAAAATCACGTTTGCTGTCATTGTATGCCTTGATCAACAACAGTGTTGCTGGTGTTGACCATAGAACAGCAGAACCTGCAATTACAAATATCATTTAACACAAATTTAGAGTAATGGGAAAACAAAAGTTCATGTATAATACTGCTAAATGGAGCTATGTATTACTAACTCGGTATTTTTTCACCAATAAATATTCGTAATTTCTGAATTAATTTGATAGAGTTACAAACCTTTTTCATGGATGGATGTGTCTTCAGATGGCTGCGAAGAAAATTTTTTGGGTAGCAGGTAGGATTCCTCCTGAGGGGGCTACATGTTTGCCGAAAATTCTGGTTCTGTTGAAGGTACAACTTAGTGTTAAAAGTATAAAGATCTGCCTTGATTATATGAAATAAACAATGTTAATTTTGGTATTTGGCCGTCTCCATGAACATAATTCATCAGATTCTTCAAATCTATTATTTCTAATACAAATTACATACTTCATTCTTTCTTTCAATTTTTGTGTAATATACATAAAAGTGCAGGCTTGCTTATTTAGTTTTGAAGCACATCCACAATAGATTTTGTTAAATATATATATAAATTTGCTAGAACAACTGGAACAATTACTTATTAAATAAATTTGCATTTTTATTGAACTACAACCTATAATACTTCAACACAAAAGCCTAAGGTAATTTTTTACAATATGGACACACTCGCCAGAGACAAAGTCCCCAATTCAACGTAAAAAAAATCATACATCAATCAAGTATATATGTACATTATTATTTATATGCGCACGCACGCAGCACACACACACATACACACACACATTATATATATATATATATATATATATATATATATATATATATATATATATATATATATATTATATATATATATATATATATATATATATATATATATATACATATAATATATATATATATATATATATATATATATATATATATATATATATATACATTATATATATATATATATATATATATATATATATATATATATATAATATATATATATATATATATATATTATGTACTCGTATATATAATCAAAGATCAAACTAACACATCATCAATATCAATTATATCATTAACAGCTGTATCGGATATTGCAAGAGAAAAATGAGTCTCTCTCTCTCTCTCTCTCTCTCTCTCTCTCTCTCTCTCTCTCTCTCTCTCTCTCTCTCTCTCTCTCTCTCTCTCTCTCTCTCTCTCTCTCTCGAGGGGGTCCAGGTAACATTCTCTCAATTGCTTTCCCTCTTTCGGCGGCCGTTTGAAAAGCAAGCGCTTTCTCGCTGCTTTTGGATTGCGACGCTTTTTGGGGCCTTTGGGAGGTGACGATAATATGCGAGCGAGAGCTTAAATGGCGAAGCGATGCTATTTCGGTGCGGCGTTTTACGGGGAATTGCGACCAGAGAACGATTTCGCTTCGCCCGCTGTCGGCTGGAATTACTTGGCGGATGAAGCGATAAAGCGGTTCGGAAAGGTGGGTGTTGAGGGAATATTTTGGAACTGGACTGTTTTTCTA
>NW_020869325.1:32500-47500 GCF_003789085.1 Penaeus vannamei | reverse complement strand
ATGGCCCACCGGAAGGAGGGAAGTGACAGAGAGGAAGGGAAGGGCAGGCGAAGGGTGGAAGGAAGAGGGGAAAGGAAGAGAAGGAGGGACGAAGGGAGAAACTGAGAGAGGGAGAATTGGAGGTGGGTAGAGAAGAGGGGAGGAGGGAGGGTAGGGAAGTAGAAAGGGAGGGAGGATCAAAGAGAGAGAGAGAGAGAGAGAGAGAGAGAGAGAGAGAGAGAGAGAGAGAGAGAGAGAGAGAGAGAGAGAGAGAGAGAGAGAGAGAGAGAGAGAGATAGAGACAGACATACAGAGACAGAGAAAGAACGAGAGAGAGGAGAAGACAAGAAAATGGAGTGAAGTATGTGCCACAGGAGACAGGAAATTGATGGAGAGAGTTTGAAAGGCAGGCGGAGGGTGGAAGACGGAGAAAGGAAGGAAAGAAATAAATTGAAAACATGGGAGAAGGGAAAAAAGAGGAAGAGAAAGAAAATAAAAAGAGAGGCAAGAGAAGGAGCTGAAGTATGAGGCTAATGGAAGCCGGACAGTGATAAAGAGGGTGTGAAAAGGAGGCGGGGAATGAATGGGGGAGGAAGGAAAGAGACGAGGGGAGGAAGAGATTGATAGACAGATAGAGAGTGAGAGAGAAGAGGAGAGGGAGAGAGAGAAGAGAGAGAGAGAGAGGAGAGAGAGAGAAGAGAGAGAGAGAGAGAGAGAGAGAGAGAGAGAGAGAGAGAGAGAGAGAGAGAGAGAGAGAGAGAGAGAGAGGGAAGGGGAGAGGGAGAGGGAGAAAGAGAGAGAGAAGAGAGAGAGAGAGAGAGAGAGAGAGAGAGAGAGAGAGAGAGAGAGAGAGAGAGAGAGAGAGAGGGAGAGGGAGATAGGTAGATAGATAGATAGATAGATAGATAGAGGGACGGAGGAAGGAAGAAGGGGAAGGAGGGAGCATATGAAGATAAGATAATGAAGCGAGCTATGGAACCGGACAGTGAAAAAGAGGGTGTGAAAGGAGGTGGATGGGGGGGGGGGGGGTGAGACAGGGGGAGACTAGCAGATGAGTCGAATAGAAAGTGTGATGAGAGAGAGAGAGAGAGGAAGAGAGACTATAAAGATTGCTTACCCTCCCCCCCCCTCTCCCAAAGCCCTCTCCATCGTACCTCCTTCAACACCCCCCCCCCCACCAAACCCCACTCTCCGCCTACTCTTTAAACACCCCCCTTCCCCTCCTCACCTGCCCTTAACATCTTCTACCCCTCTGAAGCCCTCTCCGCCCTCCCCCTCCCCTCCACCCTTTAAACCCCTTATCCCCTTTAAACTCCTCCCTCACCCCCAACCTACTCCTCCCCCTTTCTATCACCCTTTTCTACCCGCCCCCCTTTTTCACCCTTTCTCCCTTATCAATTCTAAAAGAAAAGGAAAGAGAAACAAAACAAAAAAAAATAAATGGAAAAAATAAGTAAAAAAGGAAAAAGAAAAGGAAAAAAAAAAAAAAAAAAAAAAAGGAAAAAAAGACAAGCAAATAAAAACAAATAAAAAAAAAAAAAAAAAAAACAATGGGAAGGAGAAAAATACGAAAAACAGAAGAAAAAAAATAATGAAAAGGGAAAAACAAACCAAAAGAGAAGAGCAAAAACAAAAAAAAATCAACCCCCCCCCCCAAAAAAAAGGAAAAAAAACTACGCGTGAAGGACCGCCGGGCTGACCTCGCCAAGGGCAATTGGGCGTGAAATCTGTCCCCTAAGTCTTTGTAACTGTCCGTGTCGGGAAGGAGGCGCTGGAGGAGAGGGGGAGGGCAGGGGAGGGGAGGAGGAGGGCAGGGGGGGAGGGGGCGTTGAGGAAAGGGGGGAGGGGAGGGGAGGGAAGGAGGCGTTGGAAGAAAGGGGGAGGAGGGCAGGGGGAGGGGGGCGGAGGTAGGGGAGAGGAGGGGCTTTTGGAGGAGAGGGCGGAGGACAGGGGAGGGAGGGGGCGTTGGAGGGGGAGGGGAGGGAGGAGGGCAGGGGAGGGGAGGGGCCGTTGGAGAAGAGGGGCGGAAGGCAGGGGGGTGGGGAGAGCGATGGGCGTCGAAAGAAAGATGGTAGACTTGAGTTCACTGAAGGCGGCGAGGGCGTAGGGGGTGGAGTGGGGGTAGGGGGGGGGAAGAGGGCGGGTTGGGTGGGCGTGGAGAGTAGGAAGATGGACTTGGTTATTTTGGTGGACGGAGGGGAAGGGGAGGGTTATGGAAGGGGGTGGGGATGGGCGTGAAAAGAGGGTGGTAGACCTTAGTTCCCTGAAAACGGCGAGGGCGCAGGGGATGGGGGGGGGGGGTAAAGGGGGGGAGCGTCGAAAGAAAGATGGTGGCCTGAGTTCACTGAAGGCGTCGAGGGCTTAAGGGGGATGGGGCTGAAGGAAGGGGATGGGCGTGAAAAGAAAGGAAGATGGACTTGGAAGATGGACTCGAGGTCACTGAAGGCGGCGAGAAGATAGGGGACGGGCGCGAAGGGAAGGAAGATGGACTTGAGTTTCACGGAAAGTTATTTTAGCGGAGGAGGCATAGGGGACGTAAAAGGGGAAGAAGGGGGGGGGGAGGAAGATGGAAAATGGACTTGGGTTTCAGGCAAAGTAGGCGTTGGGGGAAGAGAGTGGTGGTGGGCGTGAAAAAGGGAAGATACTTGATTTGATTGAAGAAGGAGGTTGCGTAGGGAAAGAGGGAAGGGATAGGCGTGGGAAAAAAAGGGAGAGGGACTTGATTTCACTGAGCGGAGTGGGGGTGGGTTGGGGGGGATGGGGTATGGACGTGGAATAGAAAGAGGGAGATGGAATTCATTTTACTGATTTTTTTTTTTTTTTTTTTTTGGGGGGGGACGAGGGATTTTTTGGGGGGGGGGGAAGAGGGATTTTTTTTTGGGGGGGGGAGGTGATGTTTTTTTGGGGGGGGGGGACGAGGGGATGTTTTCTTTTTTGGGGGGGCGAGGTTGATGTTTTTTTTTTTTTGGGGGGGGCGAGGGTGATGTTTTTTTTTAGAGGATGTGTTTTTTTTTTTGGGGGGGGGGGGGAGGTGATGTTTTTTTTTTTTGGGGGGTGATGTTTTTTGGGGGGTTAGAGGATATTTTGGGGGGTTAGAGGATTTTTTTTTTTTTTTGGGGGGCGAGGTGATGTTTTTGGGGGTCAGAGGATGTTTTTTTTTGGGGGGGGCGAGGGGATTTTTTTTTTTTGGGGGGGTATTTTTACTCTACTAATCCAGCTTCTTATTTACCTATCTGGTTAGATAAATAAATTGATCGATAGAAAGTATGTTAAGTACATGAAAGGTATTTAGTACTAGAAATTAATTGTTGTTTTCGTGAATATAGAATTGTACGCCTGCATTATCAGGGTTAATTGAGCAATAAAAAAAAAATAATAATAACAAATAAAAATTCTACAAAAGTCGACTTCCACTGAGCACTCTGATCGATAATAAAAGATGTAAAAATCATTTAATTATACAGAGCATAGGCCTATCTAGAAAATTACCTGTATTCCATGAAATTAATCCGAGGGATAAACATATTAATTCACATTTTTCTTTGTGCATCAATTTAGCATTGATATATATAACATATTTAAATTTATTGATAGATACAAAAAAATAATAAATTTCATACAATATATTCAACTTTATTCAATATGTATTATATGCATATTTTCTTATATTCAATAAGATCTTATTCTACATTATTTCGCCTAACATTACTATTATCATATTTATGAATCTTTCCATGCCTGTTTATATCTTCACATCTCATATTATCATATGATTATTTCTTCAAATCTTTTATATAGTCATAATTATATCTTCATATCTACTAGATAACCGTATAATCATAATTTCCTATATTCTTCATACAATTTTCAAACATTTTTCTCTGTAATTCCCATGATTCTTAATTTCTTCGAGTTCCTGTCTTTACGAGAGACTTGTGCCGCCGATTCCCAGGCTCTTCTCTGCGTTCTTGAGGAAAAGCTTCAATTTCTTTCGTTAATGGAAAGCGTTTAATAGATTCAGGGCCAAAAGTGAATGAAAAAAAATCTTCAGTTCTCATTTTTTCTGTTTTATTTCTTCTTCTTTGGCTTCTTTAAAAAAATAAATTATTTGTCTTGTGATTTCTTTTCAATTTTCCTTGCTTCTTTTTTTCCTTTCTTCCCTACCTCCTTCTTTCCTTCCCTCATCTTCCACATACCTTATCCTCTCTCTACTTCTCTTCCCCCTTTCATAGTCTCTTTCTGTCTTCCTTTTCTCCCTCTTCCCTTATTTCCTTTTCTTTACTCTTCCTCCCTCTTCTTATCCTCTCCTTTCATTTTCTCCTATTCACTCTCTCCCCACTTCTTCCTTCTACTCCTCTTTGTTAGCCCTCTTCCTTCCCTCCATCCTTTCTTCCCCACCGCCCTTCCTCTTTCTCTCCTCCCCTCCACTCTCCCTCCTTCCTATCTTCCACTCTCCCCCTCCAACTAAAAATGAAAAAAGAAAAAAAAAGGGATAAAAGAGCCTAAACATGCAAATTATCAAAGGATTTCCTACTTCATATCGAAAATCAATATAGTTTCGTTTTCCATGTGATCTGTTTCTTTTTTTTCTTTCTTTCTTTTTCCTTTTTTGTGAGGGGGGTGAGGGAGAGGAGTCAAAGGCATCGCCCGACATAGCTAGATCGCACGAAAAGAAAAGAAAAGAAAAGAAAAGAAAAGAAAAAGAAAAAAGAAAAAAGAAAAGAAAGAAAAGAAAAAAAGAAAGAAAAGAAAAGAAAAAAAAAAAAAAAAGAAAAGAAAAAAAAGAAAAGAAAAGAAAAGAAAAGAAAAGAAAAGAAAAGAAAAGAAAAGAAAAGAAAAGAAAAGAAAAGAAAAGAAAAGAAAAAAAAAAAAAAAGAAAAAAAAGAAAAAAAAAAAGAAAAGAAAAGAAAAGAAAAGAAAAGAAAAGAAAAGAAAAGAAAAGAAAAGAAAAGAAAAGAAAAAAAAGAAAAGAAAAGAAAAGAAAAGAAAAAAGAAAAAAAGAAAAGAAAGAAAGAAAGAAAAGAAAGATCCCTAATCATCCTAACCCCCCTTCCAAAAAAATAATAATAAAAAAAAAAAAAAAAGAAATCCAGTAAATATGTATGAAAAAAAGGCAAATCAGAGAACACAAAGCCGCGTTTCACAATGGCATGTTTCGGATATCGAAGGTAATAATAACCAGATGGATTTCATAGTTGAGGAGACCCGCCCGGCCCAAGCGAAACGAGAGAGAGAGAGAATTCTTCGTTCAAGAAAAGGGCCGGATGAGGTGTAACATGAACGCTAAGATATGAACAATTGAGATGATTTTAGAGTTAGCGATGTGATGACAAGGAGGAGAGAGTGATGTTGATTATGAGGACGACAGGAAAGAAATCATGATAGATATGATATAAATACCAGATATTGTAATATACATGGACATTATGATATATACAGAAGTGATGATTCTGATAAGATTGTAAAGCAAATGTGATTATAAGAGATATATTATAGCAATTATAATCGTAGTAATTTAAATGGAGCAAGGATAACAAAGCAAAGCTGATAATGAAACTGGAAACTGAACACCAATAATAATATCAACAAAAGAATGATAATAAAGTATCATCATTGTCATCATCAATATATTCATAATCATTGTTGATCTTATCAACAGCACTATCCTTATCCTTATCACTTTTATAATAATTACTATCATTTTCATATTTACTATCATTATTGTTATCATGATTATAGAAATGAAAAAGCGGTAATGGTTATGATAACGATAACAAAATGATTATAAAATGATTATGAAATCTTTTAATAATTCCAGACGAATATTTGACAAATCAGTCAAATATCGAAAAACAGGAGGAACCAAGAACTGAAAACACTCACAACTTGACATATCCTTATCGTGTAAAGGCGCATAAAATAATTACACGCACACGAAATAGAACACACGCACACAGACACCGCACGCTTGAAATAAAAAAAATACACATACCGACATAATCTTCACATATTGCATGACGTTAGACAAGCTGACAACACGAACTGGATTATCTTCGGTGGGAATCATCTGTTGTCTTTTCATGTTGTGACTTTCGTGCGCATGTAACCATCATGTTTTCTCAGGTTGTTATTACCTGCACCGAGGAGGTTATGTTTTTTGGTAGCGTTGGTTAGTTAGTTTGTTGGTTGGTTAGCTGTCATTATAACTTTTGATGTCATTATTATTATTTTTTTAAACTGTATTATCATCATGATCTGATACTTCTTTTACTTCTTCTTATTCTTGTTATTATTGTTGTTGTTGCTGCTGTTGTTTTATTTTCATTTATTATTTTTTTTTTTAAATAATGGTAGCATAGTTGCCCCTATTCCCTTGGTAAAAGGGGTAACTATTATCATTATCAGCACCTTTATTCCCCCGCATTGAAGGTCATGTTTACCGACGTCACCCGTTTACTCGAGAAAGAGGTTATTTTAGTGTAATTCTTCATTTGAAAATATTTTCATTGCGTCAGTGACCCTATTGCCTTGGCGGAGGTATGCGCTCTCTGAGTGCTTCTAGTTATTAGTGTTGTTATTATAAGTGTTGTTATTATGAGTAGTAATATAAATAGCAGTAGTAATGGTAGCTTTTATAACCATCAATATCATTCTATCATTACCATTGTTGTTATCATTTACAGTGTTAACCTCATTATTCTCATTATCAATATTTTCATGATTATTGTTTTTTTTTATCAGTAGCATTATCATTATCATTATCATCATTATCTATATTATCCTCCAAATTACAGTTGTTATTATCATTCTCCTTATCATAATTATTATGATTTTCATTATTTTCATTACTGTTATTATTATAATCATTAATATTTTCATAATTATTATTATTACTATTACTATCATCATTATTATCATTATCGTTATTGTTATTATTATCATATTATTCATCATCATTATCGTGTCGTCGTCGTCGCATCATCATCATCACCATCACCATCACCATCACCATCATCATCATCATCATCATCATCATCATCACCATCATAATCATCATCATCATCATTATTGCTATCATTAATATTATTATTATTATTATTATCATTGATATTATTATCATTATTATCATTATTATTATCGTTATTATTATCATTATTACTATAATTTTCATTATCATTGTTATTGTTATCGCTATCATTATCCTCGTTAGTAGTATCATTACCATTATTATAATTATTATTGTTATTATTGTTGTTGTTGTTATTATTGATGTTTATATCATTATCATTATCATTTTTATCAGTATTATTAGTATCATCATAATCATTTTGATGATAATGATAATAATAACAATCTTTATTATTATTATAAGAATAATATGAACTGTAATGATGATTACTATTATTTAACTGTTAAGTGTTATCAGTATTACATTATCATTATCATTATCATCATTATTATCATTATTATTACTGTTACTATCATTTTTGTTATTATTATTATTATTATTATTATTATTATTATTATTATTATTATTATTATTATTATTATTATTATTATTATTATTATTATTATTATTATTATTTATTATTATTATTTATTATTATTATATTATTATATTATTATTATTATTATTTATTATTATTATTATTATTATTATTATTATTATTATTATTATTATTATTATTATTATTATTATTATTATTATTATTATTATTATTATTATTATTATTATCATCATCATCATCATCATTATCATTCTCATTATTTTATCATTATTATTATAATAATAATAATTATTATTATTATTATTATTATGATTATGATTATTATTATTATTACTATTATTATTATTATTATTATCATTATTATTATTATTTTTATTATTATTATTATTATTATTATTATTATTATTAATATTATCATTATCATTACTATTATTGTTGTTGCTGTTTTTGTTGTTATTATTATTATAATTATCATCCCATCATCATCATTATCATCATCATCATCATTATTATTATTATTATTATCATTGTTATCATTATTATTATTATTATCATTACCATTATTGTTGTTGTTGCTGTTGTTGTTGTTGTTATTATTATCATCCTTATCATTATCATTATTACTATTATTCTAATCATTATTATCATTATCACTATTATTACTATCATCATTGTTATCATAATTGCCATTATTATCATTATTATTTTTTATTTATATCATAGTCATTTACATTACTATTATTATTATCATTTTCATTATTATCACAATTATCATTACTAATATTAGAAGTACTATTGTCATTATCATCATCACTATTTTCATTATCTTTATCACCATTACTATTATCATTATCATCATTATTATCAACTTTATTGTTTTTGTTATTGTTATTAATATTATCATTACTATTACTTTTATCGTCTCCAGAATCATTATCGTTATTATCATACTTGTCTTCATACCGGATTATTATTTCCAATTATCTCTTGTACTTATTCATGCACACGCTATATGTTTGCCTTTTCATATATGCTTCCCGATATACGACTAACAATCTAGCGTTGTGTACTTACAGCGCTGAGGTAATGCAATGTAAATAGGAACCATGTACACGCTTATCCCCGCAGTAAAGGTTGGAATTACCATAAAAAAGTTGGGGATTAGCATAAAAAGGAGAGAAAGAGAGAGAAACGTAATTTTTCCGCTGATACCTAAATGTCCCTCTTCAAGAAATTCCAAGGAACACCTACTGCCTTCGCTGGTTTGGGGAAAAAACCCTAATGTTTGCGTTGAAATGAAAGTTTCGTCGTTTCTGTGTGCTGGGCGACGCCGAACTGGCCGTATATGTGCACGATATTTACTCGGCAAATTCCAAAAACTGAATCAGAATGGGTGTCTTTGTCTCGACGATTGCATCTGTGGAGGAAACTTTGAGAAAGAGAAAAGAGAGTGAGGGAAAAATGGGGAGGAGGGAGAGAGGAGGGGGAGGGAGGGAGAGAGAGGAGGGGGGAGCGAGAGTGAAAGAGAAAAAAGAGAGAGAGGTGAGGGAGCGAGCCAGAGGGAGAGAAGGGAGAAGAGAGAGAGGGGAGAGAGGAGACAGAGACGGAGAGAAGATGAAGGAGAGAGAGAGAGAGAGAGAGAGAGAGAGAGAGAGAGAGAGAGAGAGAGAGAGAGAGAGAGAGAGAGAGAGAGAGAGAGAGAGAGAGGGAGGAAGAGAAGAGAGAGAGAGAGAGAGAGAGAGAGAGAGAGAGAGAGAGAGAGAGACGGACGGACGGACGGACGGACGGACGGACAGCCAGGCAGAGAAAGGGATTGAAAGATTAACAGACTTCTTAACGACAGCCATCTCAGTCTCTGTTGTCATTGCTAGCTTTGAGTGTTCTCAGATCCCTTCACTCTACCGGGGTACAGAAAGCCAGCAAATACAGAGTTATGCTTATTTCTTCTTCTCAATATGTTGCAATATTATTTTCCCACTCTTTCACATGTGTCATACGGCTGGTTGAAACTGTACGAGGCCCGACCCAACGCATATTCTCACATTCGAGGCATGCTTTTACACAGAAATCAATGCATATCCGTCTATCTATTTGCAAGACATTTATCTATTTGTCCGGTTGCTGTGCATGACTAGCCAGATAGATATGCATTTTCTTTATATATGCAAGTCCGTATTTATGAATATTCACTGGGCCGAGTCTCGTACAATTTTAACAAACCGGCTGTTGGACTCCATCATCCGGATTGCTAAAATTATGCCTGACCCGATGAATATTCATTGCACGGGCTTGCATATGCACAAATAAAATGCTTTTATTTCTGTGTATATGCATATCCGGATATATCAATATTATTCGGGCCTCGAACAATCTGAACAAACTGGCCCTGTAACAGTAAATATAAGGCATAGGGAGTCCATGTAGGATTAACTGAAGATGCCCGATTGTTTGTTTTTACATCGCTCTATTTATGGTAAGTACCTAGCATTGATATCATTGCCAATATGATAACTCTTACTCTTACTATCCTTTCACATACACAGCATATGTAGGTGCATATACATATATGTATGAGTATGGAAGTACATATGATGTGAGAATATGCCTATGTCTGTGTATGCATGGGCATATGTATAGTTGTGTATAGTATATGAGTATGTATGTATATCCATATGCATAGGAAGATGTGTAGTGGTGTATGCTTGGATGTGCATATGCATGAAAATATACATAAGTGCAGTACGCAGGGCATATGCGGGTGAACAACAATGTAAACAAAATTGACTTCATGATTTCCAATAGGCGCGATACAATTTTTAAAAATGTGGGTCAGAGGCGAAATCAAATTACATCTCAGAAGGGAAAGGAACAAATTCATGCGAAAACCGCAGTCAAATTTAATTAACTTTGAGACCAGTGCGACAGAATTTAGCCTCAACATCCGAAAAGAGATATTCACTTAGCGACGAAGATCTCAACATTGATCAAATTAACAAACAGTTCAACGACATAATAAAGGAATATGCACTTGAAGTAGGCGATAAGAACTACATGCAAAGCTCCAGCAAGCTCTTGGTAGAAACTAAACAGCTTATGGAAAAACGTTGGGTCATAAAAGTATCGTCAAACAGAGACAAAATAGAATTAGTTGAACTAACAAAGGCTATAAATAAAAAGAGGAAAGATGTACGTTAATTCAATACTCATTTGATAAATTAATCAGCGATTCAGGTACCAGCATGAAAACAGCTGAAGGGAGACTCGGAATAAAGAGAAATCAAATGTATGCAATAAAGAAACCAGACGGTGACATATAGCAAGAATTAATTCATAAGAGTAGAGGAAAACTTTTACAGGGATCTATGCAACTCAAATGGACAGCCACGGATAGAAGCAAACGCGGTAACTAGAGACGTATAAAAGGAAAAAAGGGCTTAAAAAGAGTTAAGGGCATGGAGAGAAGGAAAACACCAGGTGAAGACGGAATTAGTATAGACCTTACGATAGATGCAGGAGATATTGCAACACTGAAACTTGCCAGTCTTTAAAATAAAAAAAAAATGCCTTCTTAACGGAAAAACAACAGAAGCCTGGAAAATACAACAATTATTTTGATACATAAAAAAGAGGATAGAAATGTTCTAAAGGCCTTCCGACCCATAAGCCTCTTTTCAGTTACTTGCAAACTGTTCACAAGTCATTACAGCTCGCATCTGGATTCTAACCAGCCTAAAGAACAGGCAGGCTTCCAGGCAGGATTCCGCAGTGGATTCTCAACAACAGACCACATCCACACGCTGCCCAAATAGGAGAAAAAATAAACGAATATAGGAAATCCCTGTGTATGGAAAACGCATTTGACTCTGTACAAATACCATCAGTATTAGAAGCTATTCGAAGACGGGAAGTAAAGGAGGTATATTATAAAATGCTGGAAGACATACAAAGATGAGACAGCAACCATCAAGCTCCACGCGGAAACCGATAAAATACGAGTAAACAGGTGTTAGACAGGGCGACACTATCTCACCCAAACTGTTTATAGCTTGCCTCGAGGAAATATTCAAGAAATTAGACTGCAACGGAAGGTTATCAAAATAGGAGACGAATGCCTAAACAATCTAAGATTTTCAGACGATATTATTCTCTTCAGCAAATGAAATACAGCAATAAATAAGCGATCTGAATAGAGAAAGCCTGATAGCCGAACTTTAGATGAACAAGGAAAAGGCTAAGGTCATGTTCAATTCGAACAGATGCATGTACAAGGTGAAGCGCTAGAGGTAGTGGACATACATACATATATATATATATATATATATATATATATAATATATATATATATATATATATATATATTTATATATATATATATATATATATATATATATATAATATATATATATATATATATATATATATATATATATATATATAGGGTAACGTACAGACAAACACATCTAGCGAAGAGGAAATAAAGCGACGCATCAGCCTAGGCAGGAGCGCCTTCGGCAGACACTTTAGCATACTAAGATGCCCTTTGCCAGTATGTTTAAAAAGAAAAGTCTAACCAATGCGTCCTCCCAGTTACGACCTATGGATCAGAAACATGGACTACAACCAAATTACTGGAGAGGAAATTAATAATTGCCCAGAGAGGGATGGAAAGGTCGATGCTGGGAATTAGCCGAAGAGATCGGATGAGGGCGACGTGGATCAGGGAAGAGACAAAAGTGGAAGATATACTTGGGAGCATCAAAAAGAAGAAATGGCATTGGGCAGGTCATCTATGTCGGAGACAAGACAGATGGACAAAGAAAGTAACCTGGGCTATAGATAACATAAAGGGCAAGGGCCAGACTGATGACGAGATGGGGTGACGATAAAACGAAATTTGGGCCAAGACTGGACAAGAACATATATATATATATATATATATATATATATATATATTATATATATATATTATAGAGAGAGAGAGAGAGAGAGAGAGAGAGAGAGAGAGAGAGAGAGAGAGAGATACCTGTTGTGTGTGTGTGTGTGTGTGTGTGTGTGTGTGTGTGTGTGTGTGTGTGTGTGTGTGTGTGTGGTGTATTATAATATATATACAATCCATGCGCGCACACACACACACACACACACACACACACACACACACACACACATATATATATATATATATATATATATACTATATATATATATATATATATATATATATATATATATATATATAGATACATAATTCTCTAGCTGAAAGTTCATCATTTAACCGCATGAAAAAACTGATGCCAAGCACGAATTCACATAAATGCTAAATACAACCAAACATTTTTGCCGATCCCAAACCGGTCGACTCTGACAAAGAAAATGCTTCGGCACAATTTCACCATCGAGCGAATCCGATCGGTGGAATGATGAACGGTTAAAAAAGAAAAAATGGATGAAATCATTAAAACAAAAACGGAATGAGTCTATGGCAGTCAGTCCTGTTCGCTGTAATGACAGTGGGGTTTGAACCTTTATGATGAGATTCGGTCGTCAGTTTCTTTTTATGATTTTCATTTTTTTCCGCCCCACTTGTTGAAACGCTGAAAATCGATGGATTTGGTTAATGTATTTCAGTGGGATTTATCTGGCTCCCGTGTCGTGTATTTGGGAGAAGTGTATGGATTTGAATTTTGTCATTTTCCTTTTCAAATGGGTCTTAATCTGCGAATCTCTGTGTGGGCGTGTGAGCCTTCATTTTCAATGTACGCAAGCATATATATATATATATATAATATATATATATATATATATATAATATATATATATATATAATATATATATATATATATATATATATATTATATATATATATATATATATATATACATATACACATACATAATCATGTATATATATTCAGACCCAGGCCAGAAAAACAATCAGCCCCCATCCAAATGAACAGAAAACAAGGGGGCCGGCCACAGGGCTATATATTAACAACTTTCATACCGTAAAACCATAAACCATGACCAGAGACCTACTTAAGTTCAGTTTTTCTCAGCAACTACAAGGAGTTGGGAGGAATTCTTGGGGCGTTAAAAGGTCTCGAGGTCCTGCTGGCTAGGCTATGTGGTGTTCCAATAAGGGTCCCTATAAGGGGTTAGGACGCGAAAATAACTTAAAATACCGCTTAAATATTGAAGCAACAGCATATGGTTGCAGGTTTATTTAGGGTGTTATGGAAACCTATCACAAAGTAAATTACTAAATTAGACTGGGTACGGTATGAAAATGTTCATACCCCTTATAGACCCTTTATAGACCCCACAAATACACCCCTAAACAACAGCAAGGGTTGCAGAGGTGATCCAGGGTGCTATGGAAAGCCATCACAGAGTAAATGAGAATGAATATGATTTGACTACTCGTATACCCCTTATAGACACTTTATAGACGTTTTAGGTTATGCATAAAATACGAATTTATTAATTATTTTTCCCTTCCCCCTCTCCTCTTACCCATCTCCCACCTCCCTTTCTCTCCCCACCATCCCCACTCCCCTCTCCCATCGTCCTGCTATTTTGTCAAATGCAGCTGACAGATGCAGCTGTATACGCTTCTCTGGGAGTTATTTCGAAATAGATTCATGAGTAATGGCGATGAGAAAGAGAGAGAGAGAGAGAGAGAGAGAGAGAGAGAGAGAGAGAGAGAGAGAGAGAGAGAGAAGAGAGAGAGAGAGAGATGGGGGGGGCGAGGAGAGGGAGAGAGTTATATGACAGTTCTAGTTTTTATTCATGGTGAAAGTGAACCATGAATCCTGGAGCTGACATACGACTCTTTTCTTGAACGTGTGCGTCTGTCATTTCCTTTTCTTTTTTTTTTTTTTTTTTGAAATACATCTTATTTGAAGATATGCGAGTGTGAGAATAATTATAACCTCGACGATCCAAAGCCGTTAACGAGAGAGAAGAGAGAGAGAGTGAGATACTTTAGAATACGACAGACAGGCAGATAGATAGAGGGAGAGAGAGAGAGAGAGAGAGAAGAAGAAGAAATAAGCAAAAATGTTAGCAATTAAAAATGAAAAATATATATAGAGAGAATTCTAAATAACCTGAACGCATTACCCTCTTTTACAACAATAACGCAGAGAGAGTGAGGGGATTGGGGCAGATATGCAGATAAAGAAATGACAGAGAGAGAGAGAGAGAGAGAGAGAGAGAGAGAGAGAGAGAGAGAGAGAGAGAGAGAGAGAGAGAGAGAGAGAGAGAGGAGAAGAGATCATTACCCTCTGTTACAACAACAGCTATGCATGACCGATCGTCTGGCAAGCGAAGACGCCAAACGAACTCGGAAGAAAGTTGTTTGTCAAGGCGGACGGCGCGACCGACGGCCGGGAGTCACCTTTCGATGCTGGAAACCTTAAAACCGAGACGCATTAGACAAGCTCTCGGAAAGACGCCGCGAAGGGTTGCATCGCCATTGCATCCGTCAGTAACTTCCTGTTGCATGTAAGATCTGT
>NW_020869325.1:15000-30000 GCF_003789085.1 Penaeus vannamei | reverse complement strand
AGATATAGATATAGATATAGATATAGATATATAGATATATAGATATGTAGATATATATATTGTGAGGGGTATGTAAGAGAGAACACCTCTTCAACATATAAAGGTTAATTTCTAGACGAACAGGTCACTATATAATATATTATAAATCATAGTTGTTGTGCATGGGAAATATAAATAAAAAAGACAAGAAAATATGTATGATGACACAATATGTAAGAGAGGGAAGAGAAAGGAAAGGGAAGAGGGAAAGGGGGAGAAAAGCAGGAAGAAATAAAAAAGAAGAGGGGAAGGGAGGGAAAAGGAGGTATAGGGAAAGAAGCCCAAAATAAGGCAAAGAACAAGAGAGGAGAAAGGAGGGAAGGAAAGGAGGAAAGAAAGAGGGACCCAGAAGGGGTGAAGAAGGGCACCCAGCGCCAAGCGGACCACCCCACAGGTAAAAGAGGGGGGGGAAAAGGGAATATAAGGAAAGGAAGAAGGGGAGAAATAGAGGGAAAGAGAAAGGGGAAGGAAGGCAAGGAGGGGGGAGAAAGGAGGGGGGGAAAGGGATAAGGGAAAGGAAGGAAACAGAAGAAGGAAAGAAATAAAAGGAGGGAGAAAGGAGGAAGGGAAGAAAAGAAAGGAGGAGGAGGGAGGTAGAAGGGGGGAAGTAGGAGTAAGAAATAAAGGAGGGAGGGGGGAAAAGGAAAGGTAAAAGGGGGGGGGGGAAGAAGGGGAAAAGAAGGCGGGGGGGGAGGGGGAGAGGAGGGGTAGTAGCAAGAAGAGGGGGGGGGGGGGCGGGAGGATGGGGGGGAGGGGGGGGGGGGGGGGGGGGGGGCGAAGGAGGAATACAGACTTAAGAAGAAAAAGGGATATGTCAACTATCACAACACGGTAAGCAGAAATGGCACAGAGATGTATGTCACTGGAATTTGGCAGTTCTTGTCTCTGTCTCGTCTCTCGGTCATGTTTCTGATTCTACAGGATAAGAATAAGATTCTGCAGAGCAAAGTAACAGGATTATATATCAGATGTCAGTAGTTGCCAAGTACAACATCCAGCAACCGTTGAATGACGACATCCGACCTTTCCCAGGTGGGGAAGTCAGGTCATGACCTAGGAGAGAGAAATTGTTTGTAGCATTTGATTTCCATTCAAAGTATTTAATATCAGTATGTATGCCTTGATATCGTTCTATCACGCTACCCAAGTCGTCCTCGACTTGCAAAGTAAATCCAAGTACAGTTAGGAAACAATACTTAACTGAATATCTGGAATCCGTGATCAGCGGGCTCCGGGAAAATCAGTACGGGAAGACGGGAACACCGAAGCAACAACTCGATTGACATTCAGGTACCATGTGGTTGCACAGTACAGATGGGCCTCAAGATAGGTGCGTAAGGCTTGCAAGATTGACTCACCTGGCTGAAATGCCTTTCTGCAGCGTTTTTCATATACCGAAGTAGAAGGGCATAGCAAGTAGGGGTGCAGGTGGAGTAGGATTATTGTGCAAATATTTCTTTCAATATTCACTCATATATATAGTTTTAACAAAATTTCTATGGTAGAATTGTTATCCAATACCAGTGATACATGGTAGAGATAAAATAATGTGCCACCAAGTGTTGAAATATCATGCGTAGACAAAAAAAAAAAAAAAAAAAAAAAAAAAAAAAAAAAAAATCTTGTAAACCAAAAAAAAAAAAATAATAATAAATTAGTACGTATATTATATCATCATCAGTTATCTATGAATAAAGTAAAATCATAGAATATTACTTGAGATAAAGTCATCTCATATGGAGCAAAAGAAATTAAGAAGTTATTCACAAAGATACTGATAAACAAATGTCGATGTAGATTGCATGATTCCGTAGCAACACATCAGTGCAATTGCAGTATCGCGGCCAGTACATGAGGAAGTGCGGTAAGGGTAGGCGAATGACTGGGCGATCACAGGTACTGCAACATCTGTGGAAGTAGGCGTGAATGACACATGCGAAAATTCTTTGTTAATATATGGATTCAAAAGAGTAAGTTAAAAACTGATAAAATGGGGTCATAAATCAGCCAAGCAGAGTGAGTCTATTGTAAAGATATATCATAAAATATAAGAGAAGTATTATTCCTCAAATGATATTCCTATGTCAACACGATATAGAAAGATTTTTTTCTTATGAAAAACGCAAGAAAAATTGATGACAGTGAATGAGTTACCAAGCAGATTCAAAAGAGTAAGTTAAACAATGATAAAATGGGGTCATAAATCAACCAAGGAGAGTGAGTCCATGTAAAGATATATCATAAAAAAAATAAGATAAGTATTATGATCTTCCTATGTCAGCACGATATAGAAAGATTTTTCTTTCATGAAAATCGCAAGAAAAATTTATTACAATGAATTTGTTTTTGATTGCATTTCCGAACTTCGTCTTATTGGAAAAATAATGAGCTCAGCCGTGATAGCTAAGACTGGTAGCTACAGAAAGTAATGATAATGAAATGAATAAACAAAAGGAGTGATTACTCCTGTTTGCATGACCCAAATCTCGTCTTACTGGTTACTACGATAAGCGCAGCCCAGGTAACTAAGACGGACAAACGGAAGGAGGACGAGTTTCAGTCAGCTTCCGGGCTGGACAACTCTGAGAAAATGAAATGATTATTGCAAATTAAAGTTATGTGACTGGAGGTCAATGATGTTTTAATTGAGAAGAAATTAAATTATTTCCAGTGCAGTAATTACAAATGATGATGCATGTAAGTAATAATCTCTGTTACTCTTATATGCGTATTGATTTATGACCTTCAAAAAAATTCAGGGTTATATCAAGCTTACCTCATTTATAAAGCTACATGTAGAAAATTCATGTATTATATGCAAGCGATGTCTACTACGGAAATTTCCTTATATACAAGGATAAAATATGACTGTGGGTTAATGGTTCCCTTGCGGAAATGGATATCTTCCTCTAATGAAATTAAGAATAAATAAATTGACCGTGCTTGTTTCCTCTACAGTGCGTTATCGGATCTCTTCTTACTTGGGAGATACCAACACAAGCACGGCCATAACTGACCAAGATCGAGGCACAACTGAGAGGAAAAGAATATGCCATTTGCAAGCAACGTCGATGGAGTCTGCAGGATAACATCTGAAAATTCCGTGCGTGAGTTCATGGCAGTCTGTGCCAGTTGAAAATTGCGTTAACGTTTTCAGAATCTCCGGGTGCTAAGTATTATAAATATCTATATCAGTAAGATATAGGTAAGACCCGGTAATTCGGTAATATGGTAATAAGTGGCTTGGGACCCAGTTAATGATTATTCTTCTACCCTGATCAAGGATCCTCTGTGCTACGGTGAGGACAGAGGTCAGGAGACAAATGTCGTTGGACATGCCAGTTGTAGACAGTCAGTGGCTGATCTCGAGTCTATGCGCATGATGTCCGTCCCTTAGGGATGCGTGGGCCAGGGCCACCATGATCGCAACTGTTTCTACTTGGAGCGATGAGGCGTTGTCAGTGACCCTGATGGACGCTGTGGCATCCCTTGCTGCGAAGCCGGCGCCTGCAGTGTGGTCTATGGGATCCACAGATCCGTCCGTGAATATATATATATATATATATATATATATATATATATATATATATATATATATATATATATATATATATATATGTATATATATATATATATATATATATATATATATATATATATATATATATATATATATATATATATATATATATATATATATATATATATATAATATTATATATATATATAGTTTGTAATAATATTACCCAGTTATCTCTTCCTTTGGCCCAGCTCTGCCTGACAACAATACCAGCCGGAACTCTTGAACCAAAGCCTTTTAACAAAATCGGTTTATACAGAAAAACAAAGGCTGTACCCGTGACGCATGGACTTTACAGGTAAACTGCTTTGGGCGCGTCAGCCTGTCAGGCATCAAAAACACACTGGCACATACTCATACACTCCGACATAGAGACAACATATTCTATTTCGGTCGAAATTAATTTCACTCATTGTATAGAGAAAAGTGAATGTCTGGTTATAGATAAAATCTGTTTGTCTAAGTACCTATTCATCCATATGAAGCATATGTAACTATACAAACGCGCACACATCACATAGAAACAATACACATACACACGCATTCATATATATATATATATATATATATATATATTATATATATATATATATATATATATATATATATATATATATATATTATATATATATATATACTAATTATAATTATTATCTTGAAATATGTTGAAATTATAATCATTAATTATAATCATTATCATGAAATATATTAAATTTGATTTACAAATTAAAAAGTTTTATTTTGAAAACATGTACAGTGCATGTGACATTTAAAGAATTAAAATTCAATGATCAACACCATGCTTGTTAAAAAATATATATTTTACAGCACTAATATAATCAATTCAAATATTTATGTATTAAAATATATCGTTGAAAATATCAGAGCACTAAAATGCTTCAAGCAGGCTCCCGAAGTTTCACATCCACAGCGGGAAGCGAAGCCTCGTCTCAACGTGGGTCTGGGTATGTGAGGGGCGCTTTAGGGCACAGAGGATTAGTTCACCTTTAGCGGGGTTGGGGCTCGCCTCAGTCGCTCACATTCATCGCCAAGAGCGTTTCGCTTGCGCGCGGAGGGTGATTTCATTGCGTATACCGATGATTTCGGCGAGTGTAAGGTCGCCTATATTCATACTTCCCCCGAGGGACGTCCCTTGTGGTACAACGCAGGTGACTTTGTCGTAATCCGAAAGCGCACTGCGGTAGGACACCCTGTGATGGCGCCCGGTCAGGAAATCCGCCACGAATTAGAGGATGGACGGGCGGCAGCCCAGGTGGCACAGCTGCGTGAAGGCGACCACGAAGGCAAACGCCTCTTGAAGCCATAATCACTAAGGTCGCCATGGCGTCAGGTCTATCCAAGCCCTTTAGAATGGAGTTCAGGATGGATATCAAATAGTGGGAAGTTGACTTTAGGGAGCGGCGTGATGGTCGCCACATTCCAGCAGTGAGCACAAGGATGTTAAGGATAAGGGTAAGTCAGATATACGAAGCTGGGCCTCGCCCGGGCTATGCCTGTTATGGGAGCCAGGCCTGTGCCGACTGATGCAGACTCGAACGACATGTGTCAGCTGGTGGTGACACATATTTTCCGAGCCTTCCTCCGAGACTGCCCGGACTCGCGTACGGATGAGTCCCGGAAGGGACGGAAGGAGCGGTCGGCGAAGGAAGACGGAGGCGAGGGCACATCTGTGGCGACTGAGCTCGATCAGGGAGGGAGATAGTTAAAGCGATATCCATACCAGTACAAATATCGCCAATACTTTCTTGTAAAAAGTATCGAAAGTGATATGGAGATATTTGATTTGCATGTTTTGAAGTACTGCAAACAATGACAGAGTGGGAGAAAAAGATAAAGGGAGAATTATACATATTTACACGTATATATATGTATATAGATGTGCATCTCTCTATACGTATATATAGATAGATAGATAGATAGATAGATAGATACACACACAAACACACACACACATATATATATAGATAGATAGAGATAGACAGATAGATAGATAGATAGATAGATAGATAGATAGATAGATAGATAGATAGATAGATAGATAAACGTATATGATACTTATATATATATATATATATATATATATATATATATATATATATATATATATGTATGTATATATCTGTATATGTGTATATATATACATATATATACACATACATGTATATATACATATATATATACACATATATGCATATATACATGTATATATAACACAAACATACATATATATATATACATATATAATATATAAATACATTTATGTATATGTATATTATGTATATACATATAAATATATATATATATATATATATATATATATATATATATATATATATATATATGTGTGTGTGTGTGTGTGTGTGTGTGTGTGTGTGTGTGTGTGTGTGTGTGTGTGTGTGTGTGTGTGTGTGTGTGTGTATGTGTTGTGTGTGTGTACATGTGTATATATATATATATATATATATATATATATATATATATATATATATATATATATATATGGTGGCGCGGTGGCCGAATATTTAGAGCATCGGACTCAAAAACTGTCACGACACAGTTCACAGTTCGAGGGCTCGTGCCCCGGCCGCCGCATTGGTACCTGAGGACTGGAGACAAAAGTCTGGGGAATGTCTATGAGAAAAACACTAGCGATTCTGATCAAACGAAGTATTAGTAGCTTAGGCGATACCGATACCAATACAAAAGTGTCGATCGGTGTGCATCACCGATACATTGAAGTCTAGTCCAGCCAGCCCTTTCTTGAAATATTTAAATAACTCATAAAAACATTTTTTTTCTGTAGTCAATCCTCACAGTTCATATCTATTAGAGCTGGTGCCCATGTTGTGACTCTTCTTTGCAGTCTTTTCAGTTTATCAATATCTTTTTTAAAGCTTACCATTGCGCCCATCTCTAAGGAAGATCTTATGATGGCTGTAATGTACTTCTTTGTCATAACTTAGTCTGTATATGCGAATGCCTTCTTCATGTTTGCTATCAGCCTTAGCATTTTATGGGTCATGAATGGGCTTAAGTCGTTGGTTGTGAGTCTTTCTATTTCCTTTTCCTTCTCTACTGTTTAATATTGTCTCTTCGATTGTTTAGGGATCGATTCTGACTTTCCTCGAACCTGACTACATGCACATTTATTTGTGTTGAATTCTGTGATCTAAGTCGAGCTCCACATGAATAAGATCTCGGTGTCCCTCTGGAGGCATGGGCATGAGATGTCGTCAAAGTTGTAGTTATGTGTCCATTGTAAGCATATTCATATGGGTACCTAGGCTTAAGTTTGCCTTTAAATCATTGATGAAAATATTAAACATAATCGGCGCCAACATTGACCCTTGAGGTACTCTGCTAGTTACTTGTTTCCCTGTTTAGGGCTTTCTTCTAAATAGTGTTCATGTGTCTTCCATGAAGTAAGTTCTTCATTCATTCAAGTAGTTTTTCCACGCGTTATAATTTCCATACATTCTAGTCAAACGCGCTATTATTCAAGATCCACCTATAAAAACAGATTTTCAGCACATAGCCAACCCTCACTAAAACAAAATAGTTTAACATCCTGTTGTGTTTCTCAACACATTGTTTCCTAACTATCCTTGCTAGCAGTTTACAAATTAGTGGTTAACGAGAGAGCGCATGTGTATATATGTGTGTGTGTTTATACGTATTTTTGCATGGGCATCCGGATTTCAAAATGCATTTTCTTCTTGCACTGAATACTTTTCTAAAACAAATTTCACTCAAGAATTCCACGAGCTTCCCAAACGCCATTATGTGATTCACTTCCATAAACAACTGAACTGGAAAGAGATTGCTTGTCAGTCATGATAATCGATTTCAAAAATAGATGTTCCAGTGTTTCACAGTCTCTCTCTCTTTGCATCTTTTGCTGGTATTTTTTGAAAATCGTCTCTCTCTCTCTCTCTCTCTCTCTCTCTCTCTCTCTCTCTCTCTCTCTCTCTCTCTTCTCTCTTGGTGTGTCACACACACACACACACACACACACACACACACACATTTCAATGAAACTCCTCATCCAAACCACAATGAATAAAATCGAGAAAACCATGAAGGAATATGGAACCAGCGCCTCATTCTGCCGCCTGCCAAGGACATGTCAGAACTGGAGGTGTCAGATAAGGTTCCTTCGAGACGTCCCCCTCCCCATTGCCCTTCCCCAATCCCATTATCCCCTCTCCTCCCCATCTCCCGCTTTCTTTATCCCCCCTCAACCCCTTTCCTACCTTTTCGTCCCCTTTTAACTTCTCTTCCCCCTCCCTCTTGCATGATACAGTCTGCAACACCATTTCCCTTCTCCATCCTCCTTCTCCCATCCCCCGTCCTTATTCCTATCCTTCCCAAGACATCAAGTTATTCCTTTGATATTCTTTCTACCTTCTCTTTCTCCCTCTATCCTTCAACTCCATCCTCCTACCTCCCCCTCTGTCACCCCCCTCCCTTGCCTCCTCCCTTCGCTACTTCCCTCCTTCCCCTTCCTCCTTCCTCCTGCCTTCATCCTTCCTACATTCCCTTTACCCTTCCTCCCCTTCCTCCTCCTTTGCCCATCCTTCTTCCTCCCCAACTTTCCCTTCGTTCCTTCCCCCTCTCCTTACACCCCTCTTTATCCGTCCCTTCCCATAACCCTATTCCCTCTCCCCTCCTTTCACTTTCCCTTCGTCCCTCCTCCTACCCCTCCGCCCCCGCCCTCGCCTACTACCCCGCCACCCCGCTCTCCGCCTCCTCCCTCTCCGCCTCCCGCCCTCGCCTCCTCCTTCCGAACTCCTGCCAGGCCCCTTCTCGAGGGACCTCCTGCAGGTGCTGATAGGAAGAGGCGACGGGAATGCCTCGGCTTCAGCGTCATGAAGGCATAACAAGGATGATGGAGAGATGGAGTGGAGAGAAGAGGGGGGGGGGAGAGAGAAGACGATGATCATTATGATAATGACAGTGATACTAATGATATTGTAATATGGCAAATGATGATAATAACAATACTGATAAAAAGTAATGATAAAAAGTAGTCAAAATACTATGGTGATAACGATCGTAATCATGATAAAATATATATATATATATAATAATATTATATAGATAATGATAATAATGATAAATTTATAAATAAATAAATAAAATAAAGGGAAAAAATAAAAACTATAAACATGATCGTAAAGACAACGAAAACAATACCAGTAATGAAAACAGCAATACAGATGAAAATGCCAAGAACCACTTCTCGTACATTTTCGCTTCTACTTCCAACCTGCCGAGCCAGTTCCTCCGGTCATATTAATTTATTCACCAATTCATACGAAGGACACGAACAGCCATGAGATGAGGAGAGGATGACGTGTCTGGCGTCTAATTTCAAAACCAGAACTAAAGCTTCCCAATTAGAGACTGCTTCTCTTGTTGTATAAATGTAAACAAAAACATAACAGATGGTGATTCGACCCGACAGTTCGTTATTACGTAAAGGGGTAAATGTATCCTCGTATTGTACATGCAAGAGGAACATCACACGTTATTTCGTAAGGATGGTTTAGCAAAATATGGTCAAAATTTGGCAGCATATTCAGTGAATAAAAAATTGATATTATATTATTATTATAATATTGATAGGTATATATATATATATATATATATATAATATAATATATATATATTATATATTTATATTTATATATATATATATATATATATAGACACATTTCTTACTTACTTATTATTATCTATCTATTTAGTTACTATATCTATATAATCTACTATTTATATATGTATATATATAATCTCTCTCCTCTTATATTACACATTAAGCATGCTACCCTTCCCATCAAGGCACCCACCTGCGCACCCCCCCCCCACCCACCCCACCGCCCCCGCCCCTTTTTTCCAGCCGGCAATGAACAACCTGGTGTTATCAAGGTGGAAAATGACCTGTCATACTGTCACTTGCATATTAGGGCTGTCTAATATGAGGGACACTTCCCGCCCGCTTCCATTATATTTCAGACACACTCGGCCATTTCTTCCCGTTCCTGTTGGGATGAATGAGGTGGCGCTGGCACTGCAGGCGCTGGGAGAATGGGGTGGGTCGGTTTTTAGGTTCGTCTGTTAGGGGAAAGGACAAGGGTTCCAGTCAGATATTATATATATATATATATTATATATAGTATATATATAATATATATATATATAATTATATATATATATATGTATATATATATATAATATATATATATATATATATATATATATATATATATATAATAATATATTATATATATATATAATAAATGTACATATAATATATATATATATATATTATATATATATATATATATAATATATATATATATGATATATAATATATATATATATATATTAATATATATATATATATATATATACATATATAATATATATATTATATATATATATATATATATATAATATATATATATATATATATTATATATATATATATATATAAATATATATATATATATATATATATATAATATATATATTATATTATATATATATATATAATATATATATATATATATATGTATATATATATATATTATATATATATATATATATATATATATATTTAATATATTATATATATATATCCTAGTCATCATTCCCTAATAAACAAAACTTCATTACCTGGGAGCTGCCATCTAATCCAAGAAAGGACATAGAAATTACCAGGTGATAACTATACCAATGATAACAATTTAAAAAGAAAAAGGAAAGTAAACCCCAGGTGATCTGTCAGTGATTAATCATACCTTCGTTTGCAATAATAAAAATGCAATATTGATAACGCATTCATTATCCTTCCTCTGGCAGTGAAGAACGCAATCAATAGAGCCATTTCCTCATTTTTAGTGTTGTCCGCTGCAATGAATGACTTTTGAGAAGCCTGTCATTCCCCATTCATAAAGCAACGGGAATCATGAATGAAAGGGGTGTGTATATCATTAACTTAGATTATCACTACCTCATATTTTCTTATATATGTCATTGTATCCGATTATTATCCCTTATTGTCATATATAATTATCATATTATCTTATATATATATATATATATATATATATTATAATATATATATATATATATATATATATATATATATATATATATATATATGTATAATATATATATATATATATATATATATATATATATATATATATATATATATATATATGTATCACTGTATCATGTTATTGTTATTACTTAGTATCATACGAATAGAAATGTTAGGTTTATTGTATTTCATGTTATTATGATAGAAAGGATTAGTGCAGAGTATTAGTGACAGTAACAAAACTTATGCTCCTTTTCCTTCGAACAAAGTGTGTTAGTTTATGATCAGCTTTGTCTTTTCTCAGTGTTGAATATTTACGTGTCGAAAAATATACACACATGTACACACACATATATACCCATATGTGTGTGTGCATATACGTGTATATACATGCATATACATGTGTGCGTCTGTGTGTATGTGTGAGAGAGTGTGTGTGCGTGTGTGTGTGTATAATATATATGTGTGTGTGTGTGTGTGTGTGTGTGTGTGTGTGTGTGTGTGTGTGTGTGTGTGTGTGTGTGTGTGTGTGGTGTGTGTGTGTGTTGTGTGTGTGCGCGTGTGCGTGTGTGTGTGTTTGTGTTTGTGCATGTGCGTATATGTATGTGCATGTGCGTGTGTGTGTCTGTAGAAGATACACATATTCACTAACCCGGACATAAATAACACGACATGAGCCTCCCAGTCCAGGAACCACAGTGGCACAAGCCTCAACCCAGTTTGAATTATTTATCTGCACTGACCCAACTTCACCCCACTGAACTATATATGACCTAACTTTGACCTACTGAACTGAAGTCAACTATGATTCAGCCTACTGCATCTCCAGCTATATTTCCTTTTATTCAGTGAATTAAAGTTGACTGATCTTGAACTATTTCAATGGAACTAGCAAAAACTGACGGAATCATTGTTTGTGTGGAATCATAAGGTGAACTTTTAATGGATAGGAAAAGATGTCTCATGTTTCTTTGTCTTCTCTCCTGCTTCTTCTTCCTTTTTTTCTGCTCTTCGTCTGCTGCTTATCGTTGTAATTATTATTTTATCATTATTATTGTTATCATCATTATCATTATTACTATTACGATTATTATTATAGTTAATATCGTTATTATCTTAACTTTTATTATCATCATTATTGTTATTGTTATTATTATTAATTTTTATCATTATCATTGATATTGCTATTATGGCCATTATCATTATTTCTATTACTATTATTAGTATCATCGCTATTGTTATTATCATTATCATTATTATTGCCATTGTTATTATTAGTATCATTATCATAGTTATGATATTATCATTACTGTTATAAGTATTATCCTTTTTATCATGCAATCATAATCATCAGCAATCTTATCATAATCATTATTAATTCTTAAATCATTAGCATTATTATTGTTCTTTCTCTTCTTCTATTTGTTATCATCATTATCGTTGTTACTATTGTTATTACCTTTATTACTATTATCATCATCATCATCATTTTTCATTATTATCATTATCATTATCATTAGTATTATCATCATCATTATTGTTACCATTACTATCTTTATCATTATTATTATGAGCATTATTATTATGATCATTTTGTTGTTTTATTACTGTAATTATGATAGCGATAATAACAATTATCAGTATTGTCATCATCAATATTAGTATTATCAATATCATCGTTATTGTTATCATCATCATTATCATTATTGTTTCCACCATGCTTATCACCATCAAACTACTATTAGTCAGCAAGAAACAAAAGCCAAGCATCAATTAACATAACATCAGCCCTAACAACATGTCATCCGTCGGAATAAAAACTTAATAACTTTGTCTTTATTAAAAGCGTAAATAACCCGGTAGACAAAGAACGAGAGGGTCCGAAGAGCGTTACGAGGCGATAAAACACGGGCCTTTTAAGGGACTTGCCACATATTCTTAAGCCTTTGTAGTCTTCTCGAGGCATTTCTAATCTGAGGCTTATTTGTTCCTTGTTTTTATGATGTAGGGATTCATTAACATGTTGTCTTTGTGCGCGTCTGTCTCTGTCTGTCTGTCTGTCTGTCTGTCTGCCTGTCTGTTCTGTCTCTGTCTCTGTGTCCCTCTCTCTCTCTCTCTCTCTCTCTCTCTCTCTCTCTCTCTCTCTCTCTCTCTCTCTCTCTCTCTCTCTCTCTCTCCTCTTCTCTCCTCTCTCTCTGTCTGTCTCTATCTGTCTCTGTCTGTCTGTCTGTCTATCTCTCTGTCTCTGTCTCTGTCTCTGTCTGTCTCTGTCTCTCTCTCTCTCTCTCTCTCTCTCTCTCTCTCTCTTCTCTCTCTCTCTCTCTCTCTCTCTCTCTCTTCTCTCTGTCTGTCTATCTGTCTCTGTCTCTCTCTCTCTCTCTCTCTCTCTCTCTCTCTCTCTCTCTCTCTCTCTCTCTCTCTCTCTCTCTCTCTCTTTCTCTCTTCTTCCTCTCTCTCTCTCTCTCTCTCTCTCTCTCTCTCTCTCTCTCTCTCTCTCTCTCTCTCTCTCGCTCTTTCTCTCTCTCTCACTCACTCACTCACTCACTCACTCCTCTCTCACTCTCACTCCTCTCTCTCTCTCTCTCTCTCTCTCTCTCTCTCTCTCTCTCTCTCTCTCTCGCTCTCTCTCTCCTCTCTCTCTCTCTCTCTTCTCTCTTCTCCTCTCTCTCTCCCTCCCTCCCTCCCTCCCTCCTCTCTCTCTTCGTCTCTCTCTCTCTCTCTCTCTCTCTCTCTCTCTCTCTCTCTCCTTAATTTCATTTTCTCCGTTTGTCAGTGCTGTTTTCTCGGCTCTGATTATGGTTCCCTGTTAAATATGATGTCTTTCCTTAGAAAACAAACATCTTCCTGTAGATTTGGAGATTTCCATCCTTAACTGCTTTATTATACAGCGGGGCAATAAAAGGCCACACAACCAAGCATGGCAGGCAATAAAATGATTTTTTTTTAATAGTTATCATGAATCACGATAACTTATAAGATTTATCTTCCTGATAACAATTCTCATCTCCTTTAGTATTTGTCTAATAGTAAATAGACGATAATATTCGCTGTAATAAATGTACCAGTCTATTTCATAAATCGATCGATTATGTCACGCCATATGATATTGGTATGGAAAAAAGTTATATATATATATACTATATATATAGCTTTATATATATACTATATTATATATATATATATACTATGTTAATTGTTTATGTAATGGCTTATGTATGATATGTATGTATGTATGTATGACATACATATGAATAGTATCAGATAAGGATTAAACTAGTATAGCGTATCGACTAGGACTCGTATTATAGGATATGTATACCTATTACATACTGGATAATATCAATAATATCATCTATTATATATATATTTATATATTGATATCATTATCATAACTTTGATATATATATCTCAGTTATATACTATATATTATAGTGTGTGTGTGTGTGTGTGCGTGGCATTGCTGGGTGTGTGTGTGTATGTAACAAAGCATTACCCACCACACATACCACACTACACACGCAACACTAGTAGCCGCCACGAGCCAACAAACACTCATCCCACCAGCACAAACACAACATCCAGACACACGCACCACACACACAAACACTCCCAAACACACACACACCACCACACGACACATACACACACCTCAACTAACCTGGCCAATTCCTCCACCACACACCATACATTAATATATATCTATACTATATAATAACTCATTATATATTATTTATATCATACTATATATCTATACCTTTATCCTAATATCTATTCACCTATATTCCGCATATAAATATCATACTAGTATTATATTATATAATATCATTATTATATTATAATTATATATATTATAATGATGCACTATATATTGTACATTCACCTCATTACCCATTACAAACACACGCACACACGTATATGTCAATATACACCACACATATGTACATATACTTATACATATAGAGTAATGTATGCGATTCCCTCACCTTGCCACTGTGAATAGCGGGAGAACAATAGTCATTAGTAAGTCGTTAGACAAGGGAGGTCCAGACAATGTGTTAAGGAGTGGGACACGCGCACGGGAAATGGTGTGAGGTCGCCGATAATTGGAAATGGAAAATGTACTTGGTGATGTGGAAGATCATTTTGTGGCTGACGCACTCAGGATATTACGAGGGAGGGAGGGTGGAGGGAGGGAGGGAAGGGAGGGAGGGGATAGAGGTGTAGGAGGGAGGGGAGGGGAGGAGGAAGC
>NW_020869325.1:0-5000 GCF_003789085.1 Penaeus vannamei | reverse complement strand
AGTATAGTAATGATACTGGGAAAATTAAACAGTAACCATAATAACAATAATGAAAATGATAATATTGGTATTGGTTATCTTTATTATTATTACGGTAATTATTATTACCATTATTATAATTATCATTCCTATCTTCTTCCTTATCATTACTATCATAATCATTATTATCATGTCTACTATGTTACAATTATTATCATTATCATTGGTATTATTATTATCATCATTCTTATTATCATTATTATTGTTATTATTATCACCAGTATTAATATTACTCTTATCATCATTATCACTATTTCTATCATCATTATTACTATCATTGCCATTATTGTTCTTAACATTATCATTATTGTCATTATCATTATTGTTTTTAATAGTATCATTATCATCATTATCATTATTCATATCATTATCATTATATTATTGTTATCATCATTATCATTATTATTGTTATTATCATTAACACTTTTATTCTTATCTTTATCACAAGTATTATCATTACCATTGTTGTTATCATTATTATTACCATTATCATTATTATTAGACCTGGAAGCTATCAAAGCGATTTCAATTTCATAGCTTCCCATAACGTATATAAGTTCCTTCAGGGAATCACTTACAGTAAATTACAGTGGATTGAAAACCTTTTTTTTATATTCTATATTTCATTTTTGTATTTATTTATTTATTCATCTATTTTTTTATTCTATCTTCACTTCGTCTGATGAATAATCTGATTTCGAAACGTGATGTCTTTTTTTTCTTTCTTTTTTCGTCTTTGATATGACGTGACTTGCCATTTTTTTATTGTTACCATTGTTATTATTTCGGAATGTCGTTTTTTTATTTGTTTTCAGTTTCGTCAAGGTTGGTATTGTTGGTATTATTGTTATCATCTTATATATATTTTCTTATATTAAGTGGTAATTTTTAATCGGAACTTTGCATCTAATCATCATTATGTTAATCCATTTCCGTTCTCGAAGGCAATATCTTTATCATTTGCCTAGTCTGGTTCATTATAATGATGTGTGTGATGGTGATGATGATGATGTTAATGATAATGATGATAATGGTGATGATGATGATGATGATGATGATGATGATGATGATGATGATGATGATGATGATAATGATAAAGATAACGATAAGGATCATGATAAAGATGATGGTGATGATGATGATGATGATGATGATAATAATGATAATGATAAAGATAACAATAAGGATCACGATAAAGATGATGGTGATGATGATGATGATGATGATGAAAATAATCATGATAATGATCATGATAATTATGGTGATGGTGATGTGATGATTATGATAACTATCATGAACATGATTATGATAATAACGATGAGGATGATGAGGAGGATCTTTTATTATTGTTGTTATTTCCTATTTTTTTGTCGTTGTTACTTGCTATCGTAACTATTTTCATCATTATTGAATGTTTTGTTATTATATGTTCTATTATTCTTGTTTTTGTTTCTTATTACATGTAGGTCTACTATTCTATTTCATTTTTTTATTATCTCTATCTATTCATATACTAAGTTTTTCATCTCAGCTGAGAAAAATATGATTTGATAGCATCAGCCGTGAACTTTTGATATTGAAACTGATATCGATTACTACTAATAAAATCATAATAACAATAATTAGAATATTGAACTTCCATAACCCCATGTTTTCTACGCTCCTATCGATATGACTTTATATATTCAAAATCATTCGTTATTTTCATCTAAACTATTCATCTTCTGTCAGTAATATATTAATCAATTTTATCATCAACAGATCCTTTATTATAACTAACCTATTTCTGATTTCATGTTCAACGTCCTTTCTCAAAGAAATTTGATATGTGCCGTACACGTGTTCTTCCCGTTTCTCCCTTCCTTTCCTTTAATATATGTTCTATTTATTTTCATTTCTCCCAGATAATGTAATTAAGAAAAGAAATGCTATTGTGTTATTTTTCTATCCTTTAAATGTTGTTTCCCCATTTTCTTGTCTTCTTTTTTCCCCATATATCCCCCTTGTTATCATTCCTTCTCTTCAGTCCCATCTGCCTCTTCTCTCTCTCTCTCTCTCTCTCTCTCTCTCTCTCTCTCTCTCTCTCTCTCTCTCTCTCTCTCTCTCTCTCTCTCTCTCTCTCTCTCTCTCTCTCTCTCCTCTCTCTCTCTCTCTCTCTCTCTCCTCTCTCTCTCTCTCTCTCTCTCCCTCTCTCCCTCTCCCTCCCTCCTCTCTCTCTCTCTCTTCTCTCTCTTCTCTCTCTCTCTCTCTCTCTCTCTTCACTCTCTCTCTCCTCTCTCTCTCTCTCTCTCTCTCTCTCTCTCTCTCTCTCTCTCTCTCTCTCTCTCTCTCTCTCCCTCTCTCTCTCTCCCTCCCTCCCTCCTCCCTCCCCCTCTCTCTCTCTCTCCTTCTCTCTCCTCTCTCTCTTCTCTCTCTCTCTCTCTCTCTCTCTCTCTCTCTCTCTCTCTCTCTCTCTCTCTCTCTCTCTCTCTCTTCTCTCTCTCTCTCTCTCTCTCTCTCTCTCTCTCTCTCTCTCTCTCTCTCTCTCCCTCCCTCTCTCTCCCTCTCTCTCCTCCCTCCCTCCCTCTCTCCTCTCTCTCCTCTCTCCCTCTCTCTCCCTCCCTCTCCTCCCTCTCCCTCCCTCCTTCCTTCTCTCTCTCCTTTCTCTCTCTCCACTCGTATCGAATTCTCACGTCTTGAAGGAAAATCTCTAGCCAATAAATCTCCGTGGCTGTCAACCCGGCCTGAGCCTTTCTATAATCTTGTTGTCTGCGTCATCGTGACAGGGCTTTATTGTTATATATTGTGTGGCGTCTCGGTGAAGCCACGGTGCCATTATAATCAAAGAATGAAGACAGAGAGGGAAAGGAAAGGGGAGAGAGGAAGAATGGGAAGAAGTAGAGACGGAAGGGGGAGGGGAAGGAGGAGGGAGGGATATAGATAGATGGGTAATAGATAGTAGATATATAGATAGACATGTAGATAGGCAAATGGATAGATAGATAGATAGTGAGAGAGAGAGAGAGAGAAAGAGAAAGGAGAGAGAGAGAGAGATAAGAGAAGAGAGAGAGAGAGATAAAGAGAAAGCAAAACAAACGTACGTACGAGCACATACACAAACACACACCCGTAAACACAAATGGGATGCATGTTGGACCAAAGGGAGCACACACACACACACACCTAGATCCCATTCAAGAAAATGATAATAATAACACAACAAAAAGGTAATATTCTCCTCATGAACCGAGGGCAATATCAACACAATACTCGGCGCACATTTAGACCGTTGTATTACCCTGGGCCTCTATGTCCTTCTACCATTACCAGCCTTGTACCATTCTCGGACGCGGAGACACTTAATGCTAGAGACGCACGGAGCGGGAGGAGGAGGGGGAGGAAGGAGAGGGGGAGGAGGGAGAGGACGGAGGGAGGGAGAGGAGAGGGAGGAGGGAAGGAGGAGGGAGGAAGGAGGGGAGAGGAGGGAGGAGGAGAGAGAGACCGGTTCTTGACACGATAGGAAGCTGTACGGGACTTGCTTTGTATGTTTTGCGTCGATTCTACTTTTCTTTGAAGTGTCTTATTTCTCTCTTTCATTTTTCTGTTTTTCTTTTTATGTTTCTGCCTCTGTCTGTCTGTATGTATGTGTCTATGTCTATTACCCCCCCCCCCCCTCTCTCTCTCTCTCTTTCTCTCTCGATCTATCTATCTATCTATCTATCTATCTATCTATCTATCTATCTATCTCTCTCTCTCTCTCTCTCTCTCTCTCTCTCTCTCTCTCTCTCTCTCTCTCTCTCTCTCTCTCTCTCTCTCTCTCTCTCTCTCTCTCTCTCTCTCTCTCTCTCTCTCTCTCTCTCTCTCTCTCTCTCTCTCTCTCTCTCTCTCTCTCATTTTTCTTTGGTTTATGAATAACGAAAACCCTACTGCTAGATTTTACTTCTCGCAAAAGTACTAAATGTGACTAAAGTATGTTGTTACCGCCCCATCTCCGCTTCCTTACGTGGCTCAAACCCGGATAAGCGAACGACGGCACACTGCATAAAGTTACTCTATTTCGGTACTTTAACAGGGACGTAAAAATCTGCGATAGAAATACGTTTGCACAGAATTCCTCAAACTTTAGCTTAGTCTTCCCCCATTTTCGGAGCAGAATGCAGCGCTGTGCTCCCACTCCTCGGAAATGGTGACACAAAGTATGCAGATATTCTCCCCCGACGGCCGGGCATATATCCTCGCTCGGCGGCCATTGTGTCGAATGAAAGAGTGTTCTCAAGTAGGGCGAACTCGCGCTCTCTGTCTGTCTGTGTCTGTCTGTCGCTCTTCTGTCTGTCTGTCTGTCTGTCTCGCTCTTTCTGTCTGTCTGTCTGTCTGTCTCGCTCTTTCTGTCTGTCTGTCTGTCCTTTCTGTCTGTCTGTCTGTTTCGCTCTGTCTGTCTGTCTGCTCTCTGTCTCTGCTCTTTCTTGTCTGTCTGTCTCGCTCTTTCTGTCTGTCTGTCTGTCTGTCTCTCTGTCTTCTGTCTTTCTGTCTGTCTGTCTGTCTCGCTCTTCTGGTCTCTCTGTCTGTCTGTCTGTCTTGCTCTGTCTGTCTGTCTGTCTGTCTCGGTCTTTCTGTCTGTCTGTCTGTTTCTCGTCTGTCTTTCTGCTCTGTCTGTCTGTTGTCTCGCTCTGTTCTGTTTCTGTCTGTCTGTCTGTCGCTCTTTCGTCTTCTGTCTGTCTCGCTCTTTTTCTGTCTGTCTGTCTGTCTCGCTCTTTCTGTCTCTGTCTGCTTGCTCTTTCTGCTCTGTCTGTCTCGCTCTTTCTGTCTGTCTGTCTCGCTCTTTCTGTCTGTCTGTCTGTCTCGCTCTTTCTGTCTGTCTGTCTGTCTCGCTCTTTCTGTCTGTCTGGTCTGTCTGTCTCGCTCTTTCGTCTGTCTGTCTGTCTCGCTCTTTCTGTCTGTCGTCTGTCTTGCTCTTCTGTCTGTCGGTGTGTCTGTCTGTCGTC
>NW_020869324.1:527388-535541 GCF_003789085.1 Penaeus vannamei | reverse complement strand
TGTATGTATTTGTATACATTTATATTTACATATATGTGTGTGTTACACGCTTACACACACACACACACACACACACACACACACACACACACACACACACACACACACACACACACACACACACTATATAATGTGTGTATATATATATATATATATATATATATATATATATATATATATATACAAACATATATCAATTTTTCGAAGTAGTTTGTCACCAAAAGCAGAAGAAACCGCAAACTTCTTTATGAAGGATACGCCTACTTACTAGGCTCATCATAGATCATAGATTATGATTCATAAGAATGAAGAGTAAGTGAACTACTTATAAAACTTTTCATCTTTGTTATTCTCCTTGTCATGAGTAACGAGGAAAAGAAACCAGGTAGAAAACACGATATTATGAATCTGATTCATATGCTTCAACAGAAAACTATAACAAAAATGTCTGCCCGTACAAAACTTCATGAAGAATAGTTTGAGCGTGTGTGCATGCGTGTGCATTTCCACACAACGTAATTCCTGTACAGATGAGAATGACCAGTGTCATGTAAAGCGGTGTTACTTGACCTTAAAACAAAAATCACACTGTATATAAGATCACCTCCTTTGCTCTGCCTCAGTATTATCCCTGAGATTCATGATGGTAAGACCTCTTCCACAGAGTGAATACAGATTTCAATTCTTACGAGGAGTTCATGCACAATATGTCATGAATACAGACAGGAAAGGGTGCTCTCATATTAACGGAATAGGTAATGCAAGATAGCCCGTTGCTTTCAGACACGGAGTGTCTTGGTGGTGTTGGGCTTGGTCGTCGGGTCGGCCCACAGCAGCTGCCTGAGCGGAGGCTGTGGCGGAGGATCCTCTGGTGGCGTCAGCCGCTCCTACGGAGGACCACCAATAGCTTCGGAGGAGGAGGCGGATCCTTCGGGGGAGGATCCTTGGAGGCGGATCCTTCGGGGAGGATCCTCTGGAGGTGGATCCTTCGGAGGAGGATCCTCTGGAGGCGGATCCTTCGGGGGAGGATCCTTTGGCGGTGGTTCGTTTGGAGGTTCTGGAGGTGGCGGTGGAGGAGGAATAAGTACCAGTTATGGAGGATCAACCAATAGCTTCGGAGGAGGAGGTGGGGGTGGCTCCTTTGGGGGAGGAGGATCCTTCGGAGGTGGTGGCGGATCCTTCGGCGGTGGGTCCTCTGGAGGAGTAAGTACAAGTTATAGCGGACCAAGGAATAACTTTGGAGGAGGTGGTGGCAGAGGATCCTTCGGCGGAGGCAGCGGTCGCTTCGGTGGCGGATCTACTGGCGGAAGAGGGGAGAGGATCCTTCGGCAGAGGAGAGGAGGATCCTTCGGCAGAGGCGGAGGCGGCGGTCGCTTCGGTGGCGGAAGGGGTGGCGGAGGAGGATCCTTCGCGGGGGAGTGAGCAACACTTACAGCGGCCAAGCAATAACTTCGGAGGCTCTGGCGGAGGCGGTGGAGGAGGATTCGGTGGTGGATCCTTTGGAGGAGGATCCTTTGGCGGCGGAGGCGGTGGATCCTTCGGAGGTTCAGGCGGCGGTGTATCTGGCAGTTACCTGCCGCCCTCGGGGAAATAACTGCATCTACGGGGGAATAAATGTTCAGTTGAATTGATGTAATTTATGTTGTCAGAATAAATCATCTAACAATCAAGTGGTTTTTACATACACAGTACATTCAGATACGCCTTTAAATGTGTGCGTGTTTGTACATACATATATATATATATATATATATATATATATATATATATATATATACTATATATATGTATATAAAGGTTATAATATATATGTGTGTGTGTGCGTGTGTACATACATATAAGCATATATGTGTGTGTGCGTGTGTGTGTATGTATGTGTGTGTGTATATATATATGTATACATATACATATCTATATCTATTTCTATATCTATACATATACATATATGTATATTACATATATGTGTATATATATACATGTATGTATATGTATATATAACATATATAATATTCATTTATGTGTATGTATATACATAGATATAAAAATAGATAAGATATGTATATGTATATATATACACATACATACACACACACACACACACATATATATATATATATATTATATATATATATATATATATATATATATATATATATATATATATACATATATATATATATATATATATATATATATATATATATATATAGAGAGAGAGAGAGAGAGAGAGAGAGAGAGCACACGATGTTCTATATACTAATACGAATGATACAGATTCTATAACGTGGGAAGTCACACCTTATTGTATGGATGAAACATTGCAATGTATTAGCATTAAGCTCTCTACACTTAGATACTTATAGAGTAAACACTTTGTAAGTTAAGGGTGTGTAATTTGAGGTGAATTTGGTTACTTATGTCCCCGAGTTCATTAAGAAATAAGTAGGTCGCATAAAAAACATAAAAATCTATTCGTTTATGAATTGCTGCCTTTTGAAATTGTTCATTCTCTACGTAAAACGTCATCTGCTGTAGCCAATTCTGAAACAGAACCCGCGGCGCCACCAATCCGGTAGGAAAGTCATGAATTGGGTTCCTCTGGCCCGAGGCCGTGAGCTGTGTATGGTGTGAGAGGAAATGGGACCTGTTGAGCGGGAATTGTGCATCGGAAATGCATTATGTCCCGAAAATGAGCAACGAAGAGAATGAACCACCGCATGCAACCTACAATGTTCCAATTCAAGTGATCAGTCGATCTTTATGTATGATGTTGTCTTCAATATCCATTAAAGCCTGCGAGGTTCTTTTTCAATGTCAAGTTTACGAAGTTACCGTATGATTCTGTATACATATGTGCATACAAACATATATATGTATATATATATGTGTGTGTGTGTGTGTGTATATATGTGTGTGTGCACACACATTTAAATATACATATTTATACATATATAAATAAAAGAATTCTCCCCACTGCTGCTGCGCGTCATGACTGGTGATTGTTGGTTATGTGTAAAGGGACACATTTCGTGACGTCACCGGAACTATTCGTTGAGGTGACGCTATGGGTTCTTTTTCATATCCGAATTTGCAGGCGAAGCGTGTTTTCTGTAAAAGACAAAAAAAAAAAAAAAAAAAAAGGATAGTGCATGATTTTGATTAAATTTCACATTCTACATTCAAAATTTTTTCACACAATGTCTTTGGATCATGAGAAACTCACAGGCTGTATAGAAAGAAGAAAAAAAATAACCTGGAGGAATTATGGTAAACATTTTATTCAAATATCTCCATACGTTAATATATATATATATATATATATATATATATATATATATATATATATATATATATATATATATATATATATATATATACTTGATATATTTTATACCGAGCATGTTCTTCTATGGACATGTCCTACACATCCACATCCACATGGGAGCAAATTTCATTTGGTGTGAAGATTTAAAAAAAAAAAAAAACGGAGGAATATATGTGTGTGTGTGTTTGTGTGTGTACATGATCATGTTTAAAGGAATATATACATTATATATACGTACTTACTTCCATTCACAAAATATTAATGTGTACATAATTTTATATAATAATATCGCGATGGAACTTTATATGTATATACATATAAAATTGTAGATATGTGTGTAGTATATATATATATATATATATATATATATCATTTATTTACATAAATATATCTATATATATGTATATAGATACTATGTATGTATTTGTCTACATTTACATTTACATATACATGTGTGTGTTTACACGCTACACACACACACACGTATATATGTATGCATGTATATGATATATATATATATATATATATATATATATATATATATATATATATATATATATATATATATATCATATATATATTGTATGTATGTATGTATGTATAAATGAATATATATACATAATTATATATGTATATAAATTTTTCGAAGTAGTTGTCACCAAAAGCAGAAGAAACCGCAAACTTCTTTATGAAGGATACGCCTACTTACTAGGCTCATCAATAGATCATAGATTATGATTCATAAGAAGGAAGAGTAAGTGAACTACTTATAAAACCTTTTCATCTTCTTGTTATTCTCCTGTCGTGAGTAACGAGGAAAAGAAACCAGGTAGAAAACACAATATTATGAATCTGATTCATATCCTTCAACAGCAAACTATAATAAAAATGTCTGCCCGCACAAAAATTTATAAAGAATGATTGCGTGTGTGTGTACATGCGTGTGCATATCCACACAACGTAATTCCTGTACAGATGAGAATGACCAGTGTCATGTAAAGCGGTGTTATTTGACCTTAAAACGAAAATCACGCTGTATATAAGATCACCTTTTAGGCTCCTCAGTATCATCCTGAGATTCATAATGGTAAGACCTCTTCCGCAGAGTGAATACAGATTTCAATTCTCGCGAGGAGTTCATGCTTAATATGTCATAAATACAGACAGGAAAAGTGTTCTCATATTAACGAAATAGGTAATGCAAGATAGCCCGTTGCTTTCAGAGACGGAGTGTCTTGGTGGTGTTGGGCTTGGTCGTCGGGTCGGCCCACAGCAGCTGCCTGAGCGGAGGCTGTGGCGGAGGATCCTCTGGTGGCGTCAGCCGCTCCTACGGAGGACCCACCAATAGCTTCGGAGGAGGAGGAGGATCCTTTGGAGGCGGATCCTTCGGGAGGAGGCCTTTGGAGGCGGATCCTTCGGGGGAGGATCCTCTGGAGGTGGTTCATTTGGAGGAGGTTCTGGAGGTGGCGGTGGAGGAGGAATAAGTACAAGGTATGGAGGACCAACCAATAGCTTCGGAGGAGGAGGTGGCGGTGGCTCCTTTGGGGAGGAATCCTTCGGAGGTGGTGGCGGATCCTTCGGAGGAGGATCCTTTGGAGGTGGATCCTTCGGGGGAGGATCCTTTGGAGGAGGTTCTGGAGGTGGTGGGGAGGAGGAATAAGTACCAGTTATGGAGGACCAACCAATAGCTTCGGAGGAGGTGGCGGTGGCTCCTTTGGGGGAGGAGGATCCTTCGGAGGTGGTGGCGGATGGGTGGGTCCTCTGGAGGAGTAAGCACAAGTTATAGTGGACCAAGGAATAACTTTGGAGGAGGAGGTAGCAGAGGATCCTTCGGCGGAGGCAGCGTCGCTTCGGTGGCGGATCTTCTGGCGGAAGAGGTGGAGGAGGATCCTTCGGCAGAGGAGGAGGCGGCGGTCGCTTCGGTGGCGGAAGGGGCGGCGGAGGATCCTTCGGCGGGGAGTGAGCAACACTTACAGCGGCCCAAGCAATAACTTCGGAGGCTCTGGCGGAGGCGGTGGAGGAGGATTCGGTGGTGGATCCTTTGGAGGAGGATCCTTTGGCGGCGGAGGCGGTGGATCCTTCGGAGGTTCAGGCGGCGGTGTATCTGGCAGTTACCTGCCGCCCTCGGGAAATAACTGCATATACGGAGGAATAAATGTTCAGTTGAATTAATGTAATTTATGTTATCAGAATAAATTATCTAACAATCAAGTGATTTTTAGAGTCGTTGGTATGTGACACTTTACGATGATATGACATACTCTGAATACCGGAATAATCAGAATAAATTATCTAACAATCAAGTGATTTTTAGAGTCGTTGATATGTGACACTTTATGATGATATGATATTAGCAAGGGTAATGATAATCCTGATAACAAATTTGTATTGATTATGGTGATATGCTAACGCCAGTGATAATAATAATGCTAGTACTGGTAATGATAATGATGATAATCATATACAATATGTATTCGTATATATGTACACACATATGTGTGTGTGTATGCAGATTTTTTTTCTTTTGTATATATCAGAACATACACTACATATTTATATACTTGAACACACAGATGTGTGTCTATGTAGGCTACACATACACATATATATATATAGATAGATAGATAAATCCTTTGCGTGGTAAGCATTTGTACGTGTTTTTTCCTCATATTTCTCATGAGCTCGTTTTTAGTATGATAGTATAATAATGAAATATCAATAATTTCATGCGATGCGTTTGTCACAGTTAGAAAGAAAGACTAGTCCATAATTTGAAATATATATCTATATATGTGTGTATCTGTCTACAATTACATTAATATTCTGGGTACAGAAATACAAAACTCCAACAATAATATAACCACAAACAAACAAGGCAATATTTTTTGACAAAGGAAATCGCCAAATGTCTCGCCTTCTTAAACATATCGACATCGGAGAGTGAAGGTCAGGGCTGTCAAACACCCGGGCCGCCTCACTCCCTTGTGCGGCCTGCGGCACATTCGCTATTTCAGTCGGCGTTTGAAATGAGTAATTAAGCCAGCCTTTTGTCTTTAAAGATTATTACTTACACTCTCACACGGTTTTTTATATTATTGTGTTTCTCTAATGAATGAAATATCCCAGGTGTGTCGTAATTATGGTCTGTGGGCTAATTGTTTGCCCTGGGATGATCATAAGTGGCCCGCGAGGTGACAAGAAAAATCAACCTCTGGAATTATGATAGCCATGAAGGAAAATGTTGTCGTATACAAATTGTTACCATTAGTATCGCCATTTAAGATCTGATAAGTAATATAAACTTTACGTACAAGTACATAATACGAGTTTGGTAACGTAAACCTGCAAAACTGAAAGGAGAATTGGCCCGCGAAGGGTTATGAGTTTGACCTGGTGTAGGTGATAAGGACTTCGGGCACAGGTCACTCACCACCTTCCGTGTGTCCGTGAATGCATTTTTACGAAATTCATGATGCTGTGCAAAATGTTTACCTAGAAATACTTTTTTCTTCAAAACCATGTGTTGTACACTATTTTCATAAAGCTGAACACACACACACACACATAAATGTTGTGTGTGTGTGTGTGTCCATATGAATGATATATTTGTGTATCTACACCCATATCTAATTATTTATTTATGAATAGATATATATAGTGTGTGTTTGTGTTCGTATTTGTGTGGTGTGTATGGGTATGGCTGTGTATGTTCTTTTTTGGCAACGAGAGGATCTTACTAGGCTGCAGGTCCGTGCCACAGAAATAGAAAGGCCAAAGAAGTGGAAGCCAGACACAGTCAGGTTTAGCGATGTTGCTTAACACCATCAGCAGAAGCCGCAGACTTCGTCATGAAGTATACTCCACACTGGGCACTATATTCGTCTCATTAATAGGTTGTAAGTTATGGTTCATAAAAGATTGAACAGTTAATGAACTACTATAAGCATTTTTCCTTTGCTGGCCTCTTTAGAAAATAATAAGGTATGACCATTATGATTCATAATTTTTAAAAGCAAATTATACGTGAGGAAATGGGCGCCTGCTTAAAAAATGGGTAGGGAATGTCCGCCCGCACAAAACTTCAAACAGAGAAATTGCGCATGTGTACATCTGTGTGCATTTCCACACAACACGACTCAGATACATATGAGAAAAAACAGTGTCATCTAAAGCGGAGTTACTTGACCTTAAAACAAAAATCACGCTGTATATAAGATCACCTCCTTTGTTCTGCCTCAGTATCATCTTTCATTTTCATGATGGTAAGACCTCTTCCGCAGAGTGAATGCAGAATTCAACTCTTGCGAGAAGTTCATGCTTACTATATGTCATCAATATAGACAGGAAAAAGCGTTCTCATATTAACGGAATAGTAATGCAAGGTAGCCCGTTGGTTTCAGAGACGGAGTGTCTTGGTGGTGTTGGGCTTGGTCGTCGGGTCGGCCCACAGCAGCTGCCTGAGCGGAGGCTGTGGCGGAGGATCCTCTGGTGGCGTCAGCCGCTCCTACGGAGGACCCACCAATAGCTTCGGAGGAGGAGGCGGATCCTTCGCCCTTGGAGGCGGATCCTTCGGGGGAGGATCCTTTGGTCCTTCGGCGGAGGATCCTTTGGTGGTGGTTCGTTCGGAGGAGGATCTGGAGGTGGCGGTGGAGGAGGAATAAGTACCAGATATGGAGGACCAACCAATAACTTCGGTGGAGGAGGTGGCGGTGGCTCCTTTGGAGGAGGAGTATCCTTCGGAGGAGGATCTTTCGGAGGTGGTGGTGGGTCCTCAGGAGGAGTAAGTACAAGTTACACCGGACCAAGGAATAACTTTGGAGGAGGAGGT
>NW_020869324.1:512388-514888 GCF_003789085.1 Penaeus vannamei | reverse complement strand
GTTCGTTCCGATGGACAGGACGCTGGACGCGTAGTCGACTTTCTTTTATCTCTTGTATCGGCTAAAATCAGTGACCCTCTAAATGCTTAAGGAACTTTCTGACTAAAGTAATAATATTGCATATAGATAGAAAATAATGTCAGCAATACCGGTAACAAGACTGATGATAAAAATCACATGTGAACATATATACAAATAAAGTGAATAAATCACAACCACATGTTTTACTCCACACTGTAGCAAATCGCCCATGTGTACCTGCCTGGGAACTGCAACGATAGAAACCATTTGTGTAGTTAAGGCTAGTTAAGGGAGGCTGAGTCCTGCTCGAAAGACGTTAAGCAAATCACACACAAAGACACACACACACACACACACACACACACACACACACACACACACACACACACACACACACACACACATATATATATATATATATATATATATATATATATATATATATATATATTATATATATATATATATATATCTTTTTTCCTTCTTTCTTTCTTTTTCTTTTGTGTTTCCTTTTTTTATTTCTTTTGTATATACACATATATAGATAGAAAGATATGTATATACATATATATACATATATATTTGAATATAAAGAATGCCGGATAGTTTCTGTGAGAAGAGCATGAAACCTGAGACGAATACTACATATCGCACGCTTATGATTCTCTTCCAGTGGCGATGATTTTTCTGGGAGACTACTATTATTCTGGAATTTATACTTAAAACACGACCAACAGCCTCAATTTTAAAATACACTTCAAATATAAACTGATGGTCTTGACTCAAGAAAGTTCTCGAAAGATGTATTTTCAAGTTTTCTAAATATGTAAGGTCTCGAAGCGTCTCGGATGGGGGGCTTCATTTCATTTGTTGCATCAATTAGTCCGTTAAATGTGAAATATATCCTTAACTGTATCAATTATTCTATTCATATGGAATATACTTTTATCAAAATATATATTGTTAACAAATAATCTGTTAATTCATATAGTTATTAGCCTGTTAAATGCGAAATGTGTCATTAACTGGTATCCAATAGCCTGTTATTGTGGAATATACCAAAATTATCAAGATTGATGTTCTGTTAACAAATATAGTCTCTTCATTCTTGATATGGTTATTAGTCCGTTAAATATTAAATGTGTTATTAACTGGTATCAAATGACCTGTTAATGGAAAAATATTCTGTTAACAAAAAGTCTGTTAATTCTTAATGTTTATTGTAATAAATATTTTAACACGAGGAAATTAAACATATAGAAATAAAATGAACATTCAATGACTTTTATTTCCCTGCAGGAGGAAGGTAGCTGCTAGAGAGTCCAGCCCCACCTGATCCACTTCCAGATCCAGCGAAGGAGCCGCTAGTTGATCCACTCCCGAAGGATCCACTGGATGAACTCCCAAACGATCCACCACCAGATGATCCACCATTGAAAGATATGGAAGGTGGAAGGAAGCCGCCTGGAAGGACACTACCGCCGCCGCTGCCGAAGGATGCTCCACTCGATCCACTTCCAAAAGATCCTCCACTTGATCCACCACCGAAGGATCCTCCACTGGATCCTTGTGTGGGAGGCAAGTAACTACTGGAGATTCCACCACTGCCTAAGGAGCCACCACCAAAAGAGGATCCTCCGCCTGATCCACTACTTGATCCACCACCGAAAGAACCGCCAGATGATCCGCTTGATCCACCGCCGAAGGATCCTCCACTCCACCGCCGAAGGATCCTCCACTTGATCCACCGCCGAAGGATCCTCCACTTGATCCACCCCCAAAGGATCCTTGTGAGGGAGGCAGGTAACTACTGGAGATTCCACCTCCACCTAAGGAGCCACCACCAAATGAGGATCCTCCACCTGATCCACTACTTGATCCACCACCGAGAGAACCGCCAGAGGATCCACTTCCAAAAGATCCACTTGATCCACTGCCGAAGGATCCTCCACTTGATCCACCACCGAAGGATCCTCCACTTGATCCACCGCCGAAAGAACCGCCAGATGAGCCACTTCCGAAAGATCCTCCACTAGATCCACCATCGAAGGAACCGCCAAATGATCCACCAGTGAAAGACACGCCGCCAGAAGATCCTCCGCTTGTGCCTCCGCCAAAGGATCCTGAAGAGGGAGGTAGATAACTGCTTGAAATTCCACCGACGGATGATCCACTGGCCCCTGATGGTCTGCCGCCGAAGGATCCTCCACTTGATCCACTGCCAAAGGATCCTCCAGATGGTCTTACGCCAAAGGATCCTCCACTTGATCCACTGCTAGAGGATCCTCCAGATGAAGGATCGCCGGTCTTAAAAGATCCTCCACTTGATCCACTGCCAGAGGATCCTCCAGATGGTCTGCCGCCGAAGGATCCTCCACTTGATCCACTGCCAAAGGATCCTCCAGATGACGCCAAAAGGATCCTCCACTTGATCCACTGCTAAGGATCCTCCAGATGGTCTGCCGCCAAGGATCCTCCA
>NW_020869324.1:459888-467388 GCF_003789085.1 Penaeus vannamei | reverse complement strand
ACAGATTTTAGTATTTTGTCATCTCACTCCTCCCGCCTAGACCTCATCACCTCAGAATCCCTCCTGATACAAAAGATGCAACCAGAGCTAAACAACGTAACCACAGCGACCCCCTTGTTTACCCAAGACTGCTCATCTCATAAACACCTCTTTTTTTGGTTAGTTTAATTTGATTTTACGTCTCTAAATATGTTTTATATATTTTTCTATTGTGTTCATGTATTTTTTGTATATATTTTCTGTTAATATTGTCTATTCTGTTCACTTATTACGCTTTTGTAAAACCAGAACGCCTTCATATTTTTACATAGTCTAATGACCCTTCTATCTGGTTAATTACAGCATTGATAATGAAGGCATGTAATCCTTCGAAACGTCTGCTAAATCAATAAAGATGAGATTCTTCACGGCCGTATTTATCTACCTCTTCATACTAACGATTCGCCGCCTTACTGGCAAACCCATTACGGAATATATATATATATATATATATATATATATATATATATATATATATATATATATATATATATATGTATATACTCTGTTTACATAAATATACGTTTGTATGTAAAAGGCATATTTTCAAACTTTTTAGTACATATAGGCAAATTAAGACTAGGAGACATTTCTTCCGCATAATCTCAGTTGTTTTCTGCACACTTTCTTTATCTTTAACTTTATCATATCCTGCACACAGCGACACACTTGATTGGTCCCCTCCCTTAGATCTGCGTGAAAGAAGGGCGTCCAGACCAAAAAGCGCTCTTTCCCGCCGTCGCGAATCAGTCACGTCGCCGCCTCCGATGCAGGGGGCTGTCCGCGAGAGGAGGAGAAACAACAGGATCTACTTTCTGAACGTTTTTTTGTTTTCTTTTCTTTTTTGTCTCTTGATTTACGGTATTTTTCATTGTCGTGATTCTGCGAAAGCCAATGATAATAAGAATGGTGCAAATAATAATGCTATCAATGCTTTCTTCTTTAACTTTGTTACTGCTAATATCAACAATGATATTGGCAAGAACACTAGTAATGACACTGACAATTGTATTGCAAATCATGGAGGGAGGGCATAGCTATACAAATTATCATTGTTTCTTTTTTGATAATATAGTTGCAAATCATATCTGTATATTTCACAATGTAAATGTTAAATCTTAAATCTTTATTACTATCCTTTACTATTCAACTTAAGCATTAAAAATATACCTCTACGAAATGTATATAATATATATATATATATATATATATATATATATATATATTTGTGTGTGTGTGTGTGTGTGTGTGTGTGTGTGTGTGTGTGTGTGTGTGTGTGTGTGTGTGTGTGTGTGTGTGTGTGTGTGTGTGTGTAATCAATGAATTGTATCCCGCAGGCCCTAGTACTGGAGATGGCGACTAGCCGTTGGGAAAAAGCCGGGAGAGTACCACTTTTATTACTCTTCTTGGCACTTTCCAGTGGACTCACATGGGCAAACCACCATTATTACTACGGGATGAAGGACTGGACGCTGAATGGGACCTCAGATGACATCATTGAGGCAAGTTCACTGGATCTGATGACTTGTTTTGGTTGTATTTTGTTTGTATTCTAGTTTGATTACATCTTAAGAACGGTACATTTGCAACATGTATATTAGAAGAAAATACTGAATCCATTGCATATGGCGATTCACAGTTAATATCTTACGTGTCTTATACTATTTTTACCTCCACCAAGGAGAGGTTATGTTTTCGATAGCGTCAATTATTTTGTTCCGATGTTTGTTAGCAGGATAAATGAAAAGATACTATGAAGTGTGTTTTAGCCTAACGTAGATGCCATTTGATTTTGGTGGTATATGGATCCAGGATTTTTTTTTTAATTATTGCATCAGTTACCCCTATTACATTGGCAACAGTGACGGACGTCACCAGGGTACTTGAGAAGGGCGTGACTTTATCGTAATTCTTCAAGTGTGAATATTTCTATTGCATCAGTGAGCCCATTTTCTTGACGGAGGTATGCGCTCTCTGATTGCTTCTAGCTTATCATCATTGTCAAAAAGCTGTGTGTAACCCACCGACTGAAGAAATCAAACTGAGCATTGAACACAGAACACTTAACCTCTTTCCACCCATTACTATCAAAGCGTGTTCTTATAAGACCCTCAATGCACAGGACATCACGCCAACGATGTGCGGGATGCTATGCACCCACAGGGAATGTGCAGCCTTCACCCACCCTGCGTCGCCCCGTGGCCAGTGCGCGCTCTACTCGAACTACACACACTTTTTCATCACGTCGAATAGTACGGTTTTCCTCAGAGGTGCGGAGGCTTTAAGATTTTTTGTTCTATTATTATTGCAGTTCCTTTTATTATCGTTATTATTATCGCAGGTATTGTATTTATTATCATCATTATTATTATTTTTACTATTATTGTTATTATTATTACGATCAATTTTATTATTATCATAATGTTTATCATCATCATACTTATTGCCATTATTATTATTGTTATTATCATTATTATGATTATTATTCTCATTTTCATCATTATCATTATTTTTATTGATGTTATAGATATTATTGTTGTCATACTGTTATCATTACTATTACTTTTATCATCATCATCATTATCATTATTATTATTATTATCATCATTATTATTATCATTATTATCATCATTATCATTATTATCATTATTATTATTGTTAATACTATTATCATTATCATTTTCATTTTCATTACAAATTATTTACTATTATTATAATCGTTATTGTTATGATTATTATAATAATAATAATCATTATTATCATTTTTATTGTTATCATTATTATTGTTATTATTATTATTATTATTATTATTATTATTATTATTATTATCATTATTATTATTATTATCATTATCATTTATTATTTTCATTATTATTATTATTACTACTACTATTATTATTATCATTATCATCATCATTATTCATCATCATCATCATCGTTCCATACCATTATTACATATATTATTATTACTATTATTAAAACCAAGCAGGTTGGCCAAAACTTTATGAATAGATTTTTATGACATTTTTACCAGGGGTGTGTCTGTGCCAAGCGTAGATGCCATTAAATGTTGGTGTTGATCCGGATCCAGGATTTTTTATTTTTATTTTATGTAATTCTTCGTGTGAATATCTTTATTTCATTAGTAACACTATTGTCTTGGCGGGGGTATGCGCTCTCTGAGTGCTTCTGGTTATTATCATTAATATCATTAGTGTCACTTTCACTATTACTATTATAATTTTTCTTATTGTTTTTTTGTTACTATCATTATTATTATGATTATGATCATTGTATTTATTATTATTATTATTACTATTATTGTTGTTGTTGTTGTTGTTAGTATTATCAATATTCTCATTAACATTATCATCATTGTTATCATTTTATTATTATCATTATTGGTACTATAATCATTATAGTTATCATTACCATTATTATTATCATTATGATTACTATTATTACCATTGTTATTATTATTACTACTGCTACTATCATTATCATTATTATCATTGTTATTTTCTTTATCATTATTATCATCATTATTATTATTATTATTATTATTATTATTATTATTATTATTATTATTATTATTATTATTATTATTATTATTATTATTGTTGTTGTTGTCGCTATCATTATAATTATTATCACTATCATTATTATTATTACTATTGTCATTAATATTATTGTCATCATTAGATATTATTGTCATTATTATCATTAACATTATTATCATTAACATTATCATCATCATGGTTATCATCCTTATTATTATTATCATTATCATTTTCATTACTATTACTATTATCATTATAATTTTCATTACTATTACTATTATCATTATCATTTTCATTACTATTACTATTATCATTATTATTTTCATTACTATTACTATTATCATTATCATTATCTAGCATTATCATTAGTAGTAGCAATAGTAAAAGTATAGAGCCTCTACTGTAAACTCCAGGATTCTTCAGTTTTCTTACTGGCTGTGTCTCCTTTCACTCTTTTATGAATATTTATATCAGGCAATTTCCCTAAGCAAGTGGTTATCTTCAAGCTAATGCGGTACTGTCATCCGTGTTTAGTATTTTATTATCAGATTTATCATACTGAAAATTGTTAGGGCATATTCAATTTATTGTTTGCAAAATGTACATATAAAATGACACATAAGAGGTTAAAAGGAAAGTCAATCAATTGGAATTATATGGTCCATGTGATCGATCATAAATCACAAGTTGTGCACTTATCATTCGAATACAGGGGAACAAAATAGAGTGGGTCTCCGGTTCTTAGAAGGGAGTGAGTCAGCCAGCATGAGCTTCTACGTGCCATCTTAAAGAGAGCATCAGCAGTCAAAGCTGGCCTTTTATAGTTGACCCCGTTTTTCAGTGAAACTGTGGCTTATTTTCTGGTAACGTTGGACAAACTTGGGCAAAGTAGTCTTTAGGCATACTAATATAAAGAGACGGCGGGCACAGCATCGTTAGCGGCTAAGTAGGCGGGCACACTAATGGAAGCGGAGACGTCGGCGGATACGCCACCGTAAACGATGACGGCGAACACGCCATTGTAAGCGTTGACAATGGCGAACGCATCATCGTAAGCGATGACGTCGGCGAACACACCATCGTAGGCCTTGACATTGGCGAACACATCATCGTAAGCGACGACGTCTTCACGCACCCATCGTAAGCGACGATGTTGGAAGGGACATCATCGTAAGCGGCGACATCAGCGTGCACTCCATCATAAGTTGCGATGTCAGCGGGTATACCATCGTAAGCGACATCTTCAGGAACACAATCGTAAGCAACGACGTCTTCGGGTATACCTTCATAACTGGCGACGTCGGTAGTCACAGGTTTCTAAGCGAGGACGTTTTCAGGCATATCTTCGTAAGCGACGACGTCGGATGATACACCATCGTAAGCGACGACGTCGGAAGACACACCATCGTAAGCGACGACGTCGGCGAACACACCATCGTAGGCCTTGACATTGGCGAACACATCATCGTAGGCGACGACGTCTTCACGCACCCATCGTAAGCGACGATGTTGGAAGGGACATCATCGTAAGCGGCGACATCAGCGTGCACTCCATCACAAGTTGCGATGTCAGCGGGTATACCATCGTAAGCGACATCTTCAGGAATACAATCGTAAGCAACGACACCATCGTAAGTGACGACGTCGGAAGGCTCACCATCGTAAACGACGACGTCAGAAGACACCATCGTAAGGGACGACGTCGGAAGATATACCATCGTAAGCGAAAACGTCGGAAGACACACCATCGTAAGCAACGACATCGGAAGACACACTATCGTAAGCGACGACGTCGGAAGACACACCATCGTAAGCGACAACGTCAGTAGACACACCATCGGAAGCGACGACGTCGACAGACACAGTATCGTAAGCGAAGACGTCGGGAGACACACCATCGTAAGCAACGACGTCGGTAGACTCACAGTCGTAATCGAAGACGTCGGAAGACATTCCATCCTCAGCGATGCCGTCGGCAGGCACACCATCGTAAGCAATGACGTCGGAAGACATTCCATCGTAAGCAATGACGTCGGAAGACACACCATCGTAAGCGACGACGGCGACAGACACACTATCCTAAGCGACGACGTCGGAATATATACCATCGTAAGCGACGACGTCGGAAGACACGCCATCGTAAACGACGACGTCAGATGACACCATTGTAAGCGACGACGTCGGAAGATACACCATCGTAAACGACGACGTCAGATGACACCATTGTAAGCGACGACGTCGGAAGATACACCATCGCAAGCGACGACGTCGTTAGACACACCATCGTAAGCGACGGCATCGGAAGACACACCATCGTAAACGACGACGTCAGAAGACACCATTGTAAGCGACGACGTCGGAAGACACACCATCGTAAGCGACGACTTCGGAAGAAACAACATCATAAGCGACGACGTCGACATACACACCATCGTAAGCGACGACTTCGGAAGAAACAACATCATAAGCGAAGACGTCGACAGACACACCATCGTAAGCGACGACGTCGGAAGATACACCATCGTAAACGACGACGTCAGAAGACACCATTGTAAGCGACGACGTCGGAAGATACAGCATCGTAAGCGACGACGTCGGAAGACACACCATCGTAAGCGACGACGTCGGAAGACTCACCATCGTAAGCGACGACGTCAGAAGACACACCATTGTAAGGCAACGACTCGGAAGACATACCATCGCAAGTGACGACGTCGGAAGATACGCCATCGTAAACGACGACGTCAGAAGACACCATTGTAAGCGACAACGTCGGAAGACACACCATCGTAAGCGACTACGTCGGAAGACACTCCATCGTAAGCGATGACGTCGGTAAACACACAATCGTAAGCGACAACGTCGGTAAATACACAATCTTAAACGACAACGTCAGCAGACACAAAATCGTAAATAACGACGTCAGAAAATACACCATCGTAAGAGGCGACGTCGGTAGACACACCATCGTAAGCGACGACGTCGGAAGACACACCATCGTAAGCGACGACGTCGACAGACACACCATCGTAAGCGACGTCGACAGACACACCATCGTAAGCGTTAGACACAACATCGTAAGCGACGACGTCGGAAGACACACCATCGTAAGCGACGACGTCGATCGTAAGCGATGACGTCGGAAGACACACCATCGCAAGCAACGACGTCGGAAGACACACCATCGTAAGCGACGACGTCGGAAGACACACCATCGTAAGCGACGACGTCGGAAGACACACCATCGTTAAGCGACGACGTCGGAAGACACACCATCGTAAGCGACGACGTCGAAAGACACACCATCGTAAGCAATGACGTCGGGAAGACATTCCATCGTAAGCAACGACGTCGGAAGACACACTATCCTAAGCGACGACGTCGGAATATACACCATCGTAAGCGACGACGTCGGAAGACACGCCATCGTAAGCGATGATGTCGGAAGACTCACTATCGTAGGCGACGAGGTCGGAAGACACACCATCGTAAGCGATGATGTCAAAAGACACACCATCGTAACCGACGACGTCAGAAGACACACCATCGTAAGCAACGACGTCAGAAGACATACCATCGTAAGCGACGACGTCGACAGACACACCATCGTAAGCGACGACGTCGACAGACACACCATCGTAAGCGACGACGTCGGAAGACACACCATCGTAAGTGACGACGTCGGCAGACACACCATCATAAGCGACGACGTCGGAAGACACACCATCGTAAGCGACGACGTCGGAAGACACACCATCGCGTAAGCGACGACGTCGGAAGACTCATCATCGTAAGCTACGACGTCGACAGACACACCATTGCAAGTGACGATGTCGGAAGACACACCATCGTAAGCGATGACGTCGGCTGTCACACCATCGTAAGCGACGGACGTCGGAAG
>NW_020869324.1:455003-459788 GCF_003789085.1 Penaeus vannamei | reverse complement strand
GAGAGAGAGAGAGAGAGAGAGAGAGAGAGAGAGAGAGAGAGAGAGAGAGAGTCAAAACAATTTATTCCATTAATTACAAGAGAGAGAGAAAGAGGAGAGAGAGAGAGAGAGAGAGAGAGAGAGAGAGAGAGAGAGAGAGAGAGAGAAAGTCAAAACAGTTTATTCCATTTATTACAATGGAGAGAGAGAGAATGAGAGTACAAAGTACAAAACAGTTGAACACCCTCTACACATTTCCATAGAAACAAAAGCATATTTGCAAGTATCTTGAAAACAGCTGAACACCAGACAATGTAAACTTTTTCCTGCAGACCTGAAGACTCATTTGCAGATGTTTAAGGAATTTGGAACAATCTTGGCTCATTGAGGTTTATGAATGAAATTCGAATTCAGTTATCTGGCATTCACGATTTTAATCCGAAGAGCTCATAGCCAGATTATTTGAATATAATTTTTATCAATGATTGCTAAAACCGACATAACCTTAGGGAGATTATCATGAATATTGAGCTTGTAATGTTCCACTGCAAACACCGTCATTTATTTGTATCATTTGATAATGTCTATCTCTTGAATCGTGTTCATTTGGTTGAAATTAGTGCTCATTATCTAAAAATAGGCGAGGACATGAACCCTAACTCTCACGATGTGTTATTTGGAACGCCAAGTTAGTTATAACCGCCTTGAACGTAAATATACATCTGGATAATCTGATGTAACAAAAGTCGATGATATGTTTCATTATGAAGGCGTGTGCACATGTCACTTGCTCTGAACATTCATTTCTGTATCATGTCCATGGCAGCACACTTGAGAATTGTCTGTTTTGCATGATGAACAAAGAAGTAAATATCATAATTCTTTATACCATGAAGGTAATTAATATATGTATGTTAAAATAGGACCTTACTTCTCTTACCTACGATGAATGTTGGATTATGAATTAAAAATAGTGCTATCAATTTGATATCTTATTGAAGATGTTTGATTAACATTCATATCCACAAGACTTTAGGAAATAGAATTACATTTCCGCGGAACTGATGAACGGCGATGCAGCGACAGAAACTTAAGGCGTTTTAAGCAAGGAAATTTCTTGCCTAAAATCTCAAGACTTTTTCTTCCTGTCTCAAGGATTTTTCTTGCTTTCTCAAGCGACCCCCGTGGATGGCGAGATTTCGTTTGCCAAGTCGAGCGGTGTCCCGTCGCCATGGCAACAGCGTCGTTCGCGTACCGTACTGGTTACAAGCCTTCAGAGAATTATTTTTTACGGTTTCTGTTTAAGTAACTGATAATGATTATGGGAATGATGAAAAAGTTTTTTTTCTTATAAATAATAAATCATCATAAGACGAACGAATTATCTACTTTTAAACTCCTCGTCTCTCTAAATCGAGAATATACCTACAGTTCAATGAAACAAGAGAATATTTCCTGTGGAAAAAATCTAGCAACACATTCTTCTTTTGATATTGTATTCAATGACTATTATTTTCAGTTTCATAATATTGTACATATGGATATGAGTAGGCCTATATTTTAATTCAGTGATGTTCATTTGTTTTGAGTGTCAGAGTGTAAGGGTTGCCAATCGGATGTGTATGTCACTGTTTTAAAGGCACTGTATATGCATGTAGGAGAAAATTTTATGGTTTGTAAAAATGTTTGGGCGGATTTAGTTATTTTAAAAGTTTATTATTGAAGATACTTGAGTACAAGCGTAGAATTTTCAGACGACATTTAATAGACCCGTTCGCGCAGATTAGCAACACATTCGTTTAAGGAGCGAAGGGTCAAGTTCCTGGCCTCAGATCAAGAATTCTCGACCAAGTGAACCCCTGCTTAAAACGCCTCTACAGATTACGTTTTATATTTATTTTTAAAACTACAACGGTTATCAAAACGGGTTTTCTTTTTGGCAAACATGGATACCTAAACTTTATCCAATTCGGAATATCTGGTATAAACTAAAATAAAATGTTTTGATGTGGAGTTCGCAATTTTTTTCTTTTTCTTTTTTCAATACATTTTTTTTTATTACGTCAGATTTGTGATTTATCTTAAATCTCATTAGCTAACTACATTCCATTTTTTTCGTTGAGGTAAATTCCTGGAAGGAATCCAGTGTCTGGAATATAATCCCTTTCACAATATTCCTCTTCACCTTAAGTGAACGATCTTTTATAAAAAGTACGAATATTTCATAACAAATTGGATTATATATGTCATCATCTTACGTTTATTTTTACTCTAATTTCCAGGTTATTTATAATTGTGTGTGTGGTGTGTGTGTGTGTGTGTGTGTGTGTGTGTGTGTGTGTCTGTATGTCTGTGTGTGTATTGTTGTGTGTGCGTGACTGCGTGTGTGTGAGCAAGCATAACTGCATGCGCGTGCGTGTGGATGAGCGTGTGAGTGCACGCAGTGTGAAAATACTACGAAAGAACACATATCCCGAGTTTGGGAGCGCGTTGCAAGCAGACGTGAACGCGGAAAATTCGCTTTTTCCCGGAGTCTAATCTCATTACTTAGCATTGCGCTGTTGATCCCGAGAGCAAGAATGGCAGACTGCAGAAATCTCTTGTTTATCTGATGTTCCGCAGCACCATCATCAGGGAACTGGATGCACGAGCCAAGGACCACAGGATCTCATTGTGGGAATAATGAAGTTAATAATTCCTCGACTGATGTTATTATTGGATATGAATCGATCCCGAGGCCTTAATTGTTGGTCAATTAATTCCAATCGAGATAAGAAATGTTTGTCGGTTTTAAGGACCACTGATATCATGCCATTATTTTTCTAAGAATTGATTCATTCACAAAGAAAGTCTTGAGTGAACTGATATGGTATTTCCATTTGCATGTGAATTGGGAAATACATAATTTGAGTCAAAAAAGTCTATTAAAGATAATATTGTTTAAACCACAATTTGGCTTATATATTTATATGTATAAAGATCTATCTATCTATCTATCTATCTATCTATCTATCTATCTATCTATCTATCTATATATATAATATATATAATATATATATATTATATATATATATATATATATATATATATATATATATATATATATATATATATATATATATATATATATATATATATATATATATATATATATATATATATATATATATAATATATATATATATATATATATATATATATATATATATATATATATATATATATATATATATATATATATATATATATATATATATATAAAACATTAAATACGAAGGAGAATATAAAAGGAATACGTCAAATAGTAAACATCATCCTGAACTGAAATTACAACAAGACCAATTACATGGTAAAGAACAGAGGAAAAAAACCAACCGTATTGACACAATAGTAGAAAAACCACCATTCACAAATTAGATTTATTGAAATGAATGAAACCAGTCTGGAAATCCTCCTGGATTCCACCTTCAAGTCTACAGAGACCTGAAGATAGAATCCAGGATTTCGAAACTGCTGGCTCATTTGTTTCGACAAATCTCGTTTGTGCAAAGTGGGTTGCGTCTACCATGTTCAAGCAGGTGATGCTACTGAGAATAATGGAAACAGTATTTATGAATATAACATCCATGATAATATTAGTTTTTGAGTTACGAATTCTCTCGAAAGGACGTTGAGTGAGAATCCTCTCTCTCTTTCTCCCTATTTCTCTCTCTCTTTCTTCCTATTTCTCTCTCTCTTTCTCCCTATTTCTCTCTCTCTTCTCTCTCTCTCCCGTTTCTCTCTCTCCTCCCTATTTTTTCTCTCTCTCTTTCTCCCTATTCTCTCTCTCTTCTCCTATTTCTCTCTCTCTTTCTCCTATTCCTCTCTCTCTTTCTCCCTATTTCTCTCTCTCCGGCCGTGTCCAGGATTCTAACTTCCGTAGTTAGAGCGAATCCTTCCCTCCAGACCGTGAGCAGGATTCGAACTTCCGTGATTAGAAAGCCTCATTTTCCCGGTCCTTGATCAGGATTTTATTTTGCGTGATTAGGCAACCTCATGACCCTTAGTCTCTCGAGTCACAAGAGATGACGATGATAATGATATTGATGGTCATGATAATTATATTGATTGGTATTGACAGTAATGATAGAGACTTGATGAGAATGCTAATACGAATGATGCAAGGAAAACGATAGCTATGATAAAAGAAAAGAAAAAAAGGATAACAATAAAAAAAAACATGATAAGATCCCATGGGAATTATCTTATTATTATTATTTTTTATTAAATATATCATTTATATTCTTTTATTAATTTCTTTATTTATTTATTTGCACGCATTTTACCACAATATCTCGTCGAGAAATTTCACTAAATAAATATGCTTCACCATTATTTACCTCATTCCATAACCAAAAGGAGTTTATTGTCTCCTCATGATCCAAAAATGCTTTATCAGATTTCATTGCACAAACTAGAAGACTTTATTTATTTTTTCATTATAAAATTCCCTAAAAAACACATCAAAAACAAATAAAAGCCAAGGAGAGGAAATAATAATAACAATAAAAAACATTACAAAAAAAAAAAAAAAATCATGCATTCAAGCTCTAATAAAAAATGAATTTTATCAATTACATCTAACAGAACCGACTTTAACCATAGACCCCGTAACGTAACCGAGGAGAAACAATTCAAGAACGACAGCCAATACTCAAGAACATTGGATTCCCTTGAAACGATTGATTCCAGAGAGACCAAAGTTTGGACGCGAGACAGTGCTATCCCCGGCTTGGTTCCAGAGAGACCAGAACGTGGATGCGAGAC
>NW_020869324.1:437503-440003 GCF_003789085.1 Penaeus vannamei | reverse complement strand
AAAAAAGAAAGAGAAAAGAAAATAGAAAAAAATAAAAATGAATAATTAATTCAAGAAGATAGATAAAATGTAATAATAATAGATAAACGAGAGAAGACAGGGGATGAATATCGAATGAATCAGAACACTGAACAGGAAAATAACCGCAACATTCACACACACACACACACAAGACCACACACACCACACAACACAACACAAACGCACACCCACAATGCACACACACACAACACACTCAACACACACACCCACACACACACACACCACACAACACACACAACACTCACCACACACACACACACATGACACTTATCCACAGTCTGCGAAATATACCACACACAAATCACAGGAGGTACACGTGCATCGAACTCCACACGCACTGGGTAACACACACACACCACACACACACACCACGTACCAAAAATAAAACAACAAAACACACACACGACACAGCACAGATCACAAAATAAATAAAAACACACACACACACTACACCACACAACACAAACAATAACACAACCACATTACACACAACACTCACACACAAATAACTCACAAACACACCATACCACCACACGTATAATCAACACAAACACATCAACACAAAACGATGATAAAATCTAGTTTGTTTCTATTTTGCACACACACACACCACACAGCACACACACACACACACACACACACAAACACAATAAATAATAGTATAATAAGGTTCCACACACACAACACACACAGAACATAATATACACAACAAACACCACACACACAAAATACAAACACAATATAATGGACCACAAATGAAATAACAACTTTACACAGAAAAACTGCACACATACACACACAAAACACAACACACAACACACAACACACACACAACACACACACATACAACAACACTACACCTCACACACACCACATAAAACTCAAAATTATCATGTTTAAATTGATAGAAAAAACACTTATATATAAAATACTTCGGAAGAAGCGATAACAATCGATGCAAAGATATTTTCGCCTCATGGATCTTGCGCACAAAATAATTAGATTGGACTTAATATCCTTTTAATGATTCGCGTAATTATTTGCGTATCTGAGGCGGTCCGGAAGGCCATAATAGTACTTATTTCCTTTCAATATCCAAAAGCGCTTCCAGGTTGATGGCTTCCCGATCTCCGCTCCCGGTATGGACAGGGAAGGTTCCGGCGAAGGCAGCCTTGCAAAATTGCTTTTCCTCTTGACTTGTTTTGGCTTTATTTCTATTTTTTTTTTTTTAGTCTGTTTTGTCTTCGCTCTTATTTCCTTTTACTCCTAGGTCCTCTCCATATTTGTATTTTTTTTATATCAAATTTCCACAGAAAAAAAAAGATTCTCATTAAAGCTTCTGAAAAGGAGTTGTGTGATAAACTTTATTATATATTTATATATATAGCATATATATAATATAATATATATATTATATATATATATATATATATATATATATATATATATTATATATGTTATTATATATATATTATATATAATATATATATATATACATATATATCATATTTATATATTTGTATTAATATATTATATAATATATATATTTTATATAGTATATTATATAAATTCCATAATATATATACTATGTAAATACTTATTGTATATACATATACAACTATAACTAACACACAACTATTTAACATACTCTCCTATTATATTATACTATTATATACAATATATATTATAACTATATATATGTATGTATGTGTGTATGTGTGTCTGTGTGTATGTAGTATGTCAATGTATGTATGTATGTATAGTATATAATACTAATATAATACAATAATTATAAATATAAAAATATATATATAGACTAACATAATAAAATATATAATATACCTATATTATTATATATGTATAATATATATGTATTATATATGTATATAATATATATATATATTATATTTATTATATTAGATATATATCACTATATATATAATAATTATATATACCTATATATATTAATATATATATATCTTATAATGTATACTATATATATATATATATATATACTATATATCTATATATATATACAATATATATAATATATAGTATAATATATAAATATATATATATATACTATATATACTATATATATATATATACTGTATATATATATATATATTATATATATAATATATCATATTAATACCAATATATATATATATATATATATATATATATATATTACATATAATATATTTATATATATATATATATATATATATATATATATATAATATATAATGCAGGACACACTTGCGCATAAATAACTAAAAGCTTCTTGTTTCGAAAAAATATCTGGGGATAAAGAAATTGATCTGATTTTCATGTTCCCAAACGCCACTTTCAACCGCCGTAAAAATCTCATATATTGGCGTAGAATACTCAACTATAAGGACATTATAGGCATTATTATGGCAATTTTACTGCTTTCTGAATTTAAGGATTTAGC
>NW_020869324.1:395003-397503 GCF_003789085.1 Penaeus vannamei | reverse complement strand
TTTTAATGGTCTAATGATTTTCAGAATATATTTTGCATTTCTCCAACACGCCAAGAATTCTGAAGGGGAACTCCAAAATATTTACGGAAATATCTAGGAACGGAAAAAAATGCATAAGAGGTCACATCATGGTCGAGTGATAAAGATAGATAAATAGACAGACAAACTGGCATGTCTAAGGGACAGACGTCGAACAGAGGCTGCTCAGTAAGCGTCATATACTCGGCTCTTATCTAAACGTAATTCAGTTTTGGGTAAGACAGAGCAATGCATAAAGACGCGACGCCGAGCCCATGTATCCAGAGCTGTCTGCCTTCCTACTAAATTAGTTGTGGTTATCTCATTTAAGAGCAGCAGTCGAAGGGATTCTTTTCCGCATAAACAAGAAAGCAAAAAAGTTATCATCACAGACTCTTTTGTGATGATACAGAAAGGCAACTAAGAGATAGTTGTTACAATTCTGGTGCAGTAAAGGCAATAAGGGAACAAATGGATGGTAAGGATAATAATAATAATGATAATAACAACAACGACAACAACAATAATAATGATAATGATAATATTAATAATGCAAATAATGATTATGATAACAATGATAACAATAACAACAATAATGATAATAATGATGATGACAAATACAAATGAAAAGCTGAAAAAGGAAAGGGAGTGACTTAAGAAGCAGGATATTATGAATAGATATTGAGATTAGAAAACATGAATTATAAAAAAAAAAGAAAAAAGAAATAAAAATTTGGATATTACATTCCCAAGAGCTGGTTGAGAAAAAAAAGAACGAAACAACCTAGATTAATACCGTGCAATTGAAAGTCCTTCTTTGTCCCAGTACAAAAGTGCACCTGTACAGTTGATTTAAAAAACTTGACAGCTTTTGTAATACCAGAACAAGAAGCGAAATGTGTAACGCGATAGTCGTTTTTTTCTTCTTTCTTTCTATGTAATATATCCTTCTATACCTCCATATGTTCTCTTCTCCTTCGTCATTTTACTACTGGCTATGGACTACACGAGACCCTTCTAAGCTCAAAGGGGAAGGAGAAGTGTCATACGGGTGATGTGAATGAAATCTTTCTTCCATAGTCTGTTGAGGAGGTTTGGCTGAAGAGAGGGGTAGCAAGAAAGAGGAGGAGAATGAGAGAAAGAAATTTAGACAGAGAGAGAGAGAGAGAGAGAGAGAGAGAGAGAGAGAGAGAGAGAGAGAGGAGAGAGACGAGAGAGAGAGAGAGAGAGGTTGAGAGAGAGGTTGAGGGAGAGAGAGAGAAAACAGAGTAGGATGGAGGGAAGGTAGGTAGGAATACACAAACAGACGCACACAATACATATTATATGCATATATTAATATATATATATATATATATATATATATATATATATATATATATATATATATATATATATAATATATATATATATATATATATATATTATATATATAATATATATATATATATATATATATATATATATATATATATATATATATATATATATATAATATATATATACAAACGGCGCAAAACAAGCAAAAGAAAGAGCGACGTGGACACCCATTCATCACCACCAATACGCCATCAACACCAAACAGCCAAACCACCATAGAAATAGGGAGGAGCTAAACACGTCACAGACATGTCACAGAAGAGACGGGGTATTGCAAAATACGTGAAGGTCGTTTTACCTCTTGGCGATCGCGGTAAGGCCAAGGGTACACGTCCTTGTGCACGAGGAGATAAGGGTGGAAATCCTGGAGGGAAGAGGTCTTTTCCCCTCGAAGTAAGCCAGGGATAGCGGTTGGCCTGTCGTCGGAACATGTGGAAAGAAGGAAGAAGGGGAAAAAGGAAGGAGAGAAGGATATAGAGAAGGATATATGGACTTTGCAGAGGAAACAGGAGAGGGGAAACCAAGAAAAATATGTATATAAGACTAACATTAAACTGCACCGAGGAATGAATAGGGTTGTAATACAAATGGAATGGGATTTGGTAAATAAAATAATGATGATAATGGTAATGAATATGAAAAGAATAATGATAATGGTAATAAAAATCAAAAGAATGACACCGATGATAATAATGCTATTAGCTACAGATGATGCTGATTGTATTGATAAAAATGCGTATAGTGTTGATGATAGCATTGATGAAAATGAATGTAATAGTAATGATTATGATGATTACGGTAAAACATTGACGATAATGATAGTAATAACAATAATGGTAACCAATAAAATGCAAATTGGACTACACAAAATACCATTTACCACCACCAACAACAACAATAACAACAATGACAATAACAACCTCAGATTCAATAGCAACGCACCACCGAAAACCAACACTCCCCCTCCCCCCTCCCTCATACCCCCCCCCCCAAGGATTTCCAACTGTAGTGACACCGAGCTGACATACTTACAAACAAACACAAACGGAGGAAGCCACCACCACGGGAATAGGGATCCCGACCCTTAGACTTTTCCACCTTT
>NW_020869324.1:387503-390003 GCF_003789085.1 Penaeus vannamei | reverse complement strand
TATCTAGCCAGCCTTTCTCATGGTGACATAGAAATGCATTAGCATAGGAGGGGCCAAGTGGAGAGCCCATAGCTACGCCATCTGTTTGTGCATATAGGCAATCGTTAAACGTAAAAACTGAATGATGGGCAGTGATTTCCAATAACTTTTTGAAGGTAATCGTATCCAAACCATATTTGTCAAGATAAGTATTGTCCAGGTTGTTAGCTATCAACTCCGTGGTCTCTTGTAGAGGCACGTTTGTGAATAACGACTCGACATCAAAACTCGCCATAGTGACGGGTTGTTGGAAGTTCAGAGACGTGATTTCCTTAACAAAGGATGTGGAATTATCAATAGTATATTGATTGGATGTTAAAGGGGAGATGATGGGAACAAGAAATTTTGCGGTGTTGTAATTGAAAGTGCCAATCGAGGAAATGATAGGCCTTAAAGGGATATTAGGTTTATGAACTTTGGGTAGTCCATAAAGAACACCAGGTCTGGATCCAGAAGTCATAAATAATTACCCCCAGATTAAATTTACCTTTGTCTTTAGTAACAACAACACAATAGCTTTCTTAAAACATCCTTTAAATCACAGCTCTGACTTATGTTCTAATGTGGTATACTTATTTACCTGTCCTAGCTGTCAAGCTAGGTACGAGGGATCCACCTCACGATGGTTATGTCACCGCTTCTCCGAACATAAAGGCAAGTCTTTCAGGACTGGCCTCCCGCTGAGCAAACCATCCTTCTCGGCAATAAGAGAGCATTCCCAGTTACACTCACACCCTTTTTCTACCACAGATTTTAGTATTTTGTCATCTCACTCCTCCCGCCTAGACCTCATCACCTCAGAATCCCTCCTGATACAAAAGATGCAACCAGAGCTAAACAACGTAACCACAGCGACCCCCTTGTTTACCCACTAGATTGCTCATCTCCATAAACACCTTTTTTGGTTAGTTTAACATTGATTTTACGTCTCTAAATGTTTTATATATTTTTCTATTGTGTTCATGTATTTTTTTGTATATATTTTCTGTTAATATTGTTTATTCTGTTACGTTTTTGTAAAACCAGAACGCCTTCATATTTTTACATAGTCTAATGACCCTTCTATCTGGTTAATTACAGCATTGATAATGAAGGCATGTAATCCTTCGAAACATCTGCTAAATCAATAAAGATGAGATTCTTCACGGCCGTATTTATATTTACCTCTTCATACTATATTATATATATATATATATATATATATATATATATATATATACTATATATATATATATACATGTATGTTATACATATGTAATATATATAATATAACATATTATACATACATACATATATATATATATATTATATATATATATATATAATATATATATATATATATATATTATATATATGATACCCACACACACACACACACATATATATTATATATATATATATATATATATATATATATATCTATATTATATATAATTATGTGTGTGTGTGTTATATGTATATATATATATATATGTAATAATATTATATAATATATATAATATATTGATATGTAATATATATATATATGTTATAATATATGTATATATATATATATATATATATATAATATATATATATATATATATATATATATATAACATTATATGTGTGTGTGTGGTGTGTTGTTTGTGTGTGCATACATGCATATATTGCATACATATATAAATATATTTTATATGATTATATATATATATATATATTATATATGCATATATTATAATATATATAATATAGATATATATACATATAATATGTATATATATATAAATGAATAAATAATATACATATATAATATATATATATATTATATATATATATATATATATATATATTATATATATATATATACATTATACATATATATATGCATGCATACATATATACATATATACACATACATATATATAATATACATATTATATATTTATATGTATATATATATATATATATTATATATATATAGTATAATATAGTAAATATATATATATATATATATGCATGCATACATATACATATTAACATACATACATATACATATATATAGTATAATATATATATATAATATATATATATAAGTATAAATAGCATAATACATATATACATATATAAAAAATATTAATATACTATATATATTATATTATATTATATATTATAATTATATATACTATTCGCGATCTTTTTCTCTCTTCGTCACGTGTTCATATGTATACAGAGAGAATGAGAACAAAACATCTCCCGATACTCGCCAACACAAAGAAATATTTCAAAGGCTTCAAAACGCCTAAGATCTGGAGATTCAAGAAGAATTGAATCTCCCAAGAGGAATCAAACAGCTCCTGCTTTTGTTTTGGTGTTCCCGCGTTAACTTCGCTTTTTCTTTTGATGTCTATGTCTCTTCCTCTGTTTCTTATCAAGTGTTATTGTTATTAGTGTGATATTTCTTTTTTTCATTTCTTTTAGT
>NW_020869324.1:384271-387403 GCF_003789085.1 Penaeus vannamei | reverse complement strand
CAGCAACACGCACCATATAAACAGAAGCACACACACATACACGAACACGCACACATACACACACACACACACACACACACACACACACAACACACACACACACACACACACACACACACACAACACACACACACACACACCACACACACACACACGCACACGCACACCGCACACGCACACGCACACGCACACGCACACGCACACGCACACGCACACACACACACACACACACACACACACACACACACACACCACACACACATATACATATATATATATATATATATATATATATATATTATATATATATATATATATAATATATATATACGTATATTATATATATATATATATATATATATATATATATATATATATATATATATATAATTACATATATATACATATATATATAATATATATATATATATATATATATATATATATATATATATATATATATATATATATATATACATTAGCAAAACCGTATGAGACAATGCCAAACACAACCCCCGGAATAAGAACAGAATCAAAGCAAGAAATCAATCTAACCCCCTCCCCCTCCTCCCCCTCCCCCATCGCCCGAAGTCCCCCTCACCGATGATGTCGAGCGAGACGTCGAGGGCGGGCGTCGTGGCCACCTTGCACGGTAGTGGCCGCCGTCCTCGCGATTGGTGGCACTGATCGCCAGCTGCCATCGCTGCCACCTGTCGCCGGTCTCGTGCACCAGCTGGTACCTGGAGTGAAGGAAGGGAGGGCGGCCGAGTTAAATTGGGGGAAGAAAAGAAGAGAAATGTTTATATACGAAATAGCAATAAAACAATATATCAAATGAAGTTATAAGAAATATAGGAAAATATCCATAAAAAATGCGAATTAAGGAGGAAAACGTCAATGCAATATAATGACCCTTATGAAGATCATCAGGATCATAATTCACGAGCCCGACGTTCCCGTGGGAGAAGAACGAGTCATAGAAAAGTCCCCAAAATTGTCATTTGACCCCGCTTTACCAAGGCCATTTACGAGCAGCTGATGAACTCAAACAGTATATATATTTTCAAAAGTTAAATATGTATACGAGGTGCTGAATTATATCAAAATGAAATTGAACACCGTGTAAAAATAAATAAATAGATAAAATAAAATTAATAAAAATCAACAGCTGATGTACGACTACAATAAACAAAATGAAGCAGTCGATTTTTAACGATAGATGTGTGCAGCATCCCAAATTGCATATTTATGATAATTTTCAGTTTTATGGCTTTTGACAGCACATCAGGAGAACGTTCAAAATCCATAAAACTCTCATAAACCCTTCGAAAGGGGTGAACACATAAAATTGGTAGAATGATAAATATCATCTATTATTATGTTAATTGATATTGAACACAACAATAGTGATGATAAAGATGCATATCATAATGATATTCGCAATATCATCAACTTAATTTTCATCCTCATGATCATCACAATCATTATTAATTTATCACGATCAACACTAATCATTTTCGTTACCATTATTATTACAATCATCATTGAGTAATACCATAATTTTTTCTAAATGTTATTAAAGATAACTATCATCAACGTTATCATCACAATTTTTATTTTCTATTATTATTATCATTATTACTATTATCATTATTAATGTAATCATCATTATCATCACTGTTGTTGTTATCGTTCTCCTTTTTATCATTATTTTATTGTTTACACTATGATAATATAAATGTCATTACTATTAATATCATTATCATTATCGTTATTAATATTATCATTATTATTATTATCATTATTATTATCATTATTATTATCATCACTATAATTATTATTACCATTATTATTATTATTCATTTATTATCATATTGTCATTATCATTATCATTACACAATAATAAAAATAAAAAATAATAATAATAATAAAAATAATAATAATAATATAAAAAATAATAATAATAATAATAATAATAATAATATTATATATAATTACTATCAATATTACCATTATGATTTCAATATTACCAACACTATCATTAGTATCGTCACTGTTTTCAATATAGTTGATATCATTACCTTCATGATGATTTTTATTAGCATCAACATCATCATTGTCATTTTTATTATTCTCATTATTTTTATAGTAATTACTATTTTTGTTATTATTATCATTATTAGCATTATTATTACCATCATCATTATTGTCAGAATTATCATCAAAAATTTTATCAATATTGTTATTGTTATTATTATTATTATCATTATCTTTATCATTATTGTTATCATTATTATTATTTTATCATTATTATTATTATTATTATTATCATTGTTGCTGTTGTTGTTGTTGTTGTTATTATCATTATTATTATTATTATTATCATTATTATTATTATTAATATTATTATTATTATCATTATTATTATCATCCTTATTATTATTATTATTATTATTATTATTATTATTATTATTATTATTATTATCATTATTATTACAATCATTACCATTGGTTCATGATCATTATTGTCATTACTATTGTGTTTTATCATCACTATTATCAATTTCCTTATCATTATTATTTTTAATATCATTATCAATGTCATTATTATAACTCAACAGTATCAAAAAGAATGAAAATTAACGACTGCAATAACATTAAATTTTATCCTTATTATTATATTCAAGTGGCAATAATACTGGAGAGAGACATTCACTACACAGTAAAATTTTATTTCAAATCATATTAAAAAGGTGAATGTATGCAAAATAGTCGTTCAGTTACTGACAGCGGATGGTTGACAGCGCCACATAATCGAATAATCATGCCCGAATCTATAATCAAGACCACACTGAAATGTAATCATTGTTAAAACAGCACTCCCCTCGCAAGAGCTGAGTGCTACTTACACAAAAGTATTGGAAATGAAGAGAAACGCAAAGGTAAATAATTTTATAACATGTGGCTGAATTAATGGAATCCCATTTTCTGTATTGGCTAAAATATTTTATGTCGAAGAAAATGGGATGATATATTGCTGTTTGGAGGGTAAGCACAATTACCTTTAGCTATCTTTAATGAAATATTGTCTTCCTAGGGCAGTTACGTATCGCATAACACTGATGTCATCAT
>NW_020869324.1:351771-354271 GCF_003789085.1 Penaeus vannamei | reverse complement strand
CACTATTCACTCTCCATCTTCCTTTTTATTCCCTCTCTTCCACTTCCTCCTTCCTTTTCCGGAGGGTGTGGAAGGGACCTTCTTCTCATTCTCCATCTTTTTTCCAGCTCCTATTTTCCTTCACCCCGTCTACCTTCCTCTTTTTCTTCTGCTCTCTCTCTTTTTCTCGGCCACTTTCTGCTCTCGTCGCCGTTTCATGTTTCTCCTCCCCTCTTTCTGAGCCTTCCCGTTTCCTTCATTGTCTGTTCACTACTGCGTGTTCATCCTGCATACATTTTTTTCACTCACATCTTCCTCACACTTAACTCTCCACTTTAACTTCCTTCCCCACTCCTTACCACCTGCTACAACATTCTCCCCTCGTCTCTGCCTCCCCCACGCTTCAACCTCTCTTATGCCTCTTCCTCTCCTTCTCCTCTTTCCATTCTACCTCCCATCCTTCCCTATTTCATTTTCACTCTTCCCTTTCCTCCCCCTCTCCACTCCCTTTCCCCTCTACCCACCCTTTTCCCATCTCCCCATCCTCCCTCTCATCTCCCCACACCCTTTTCCCCTTTCCCACTCCACTCCCCTCTCCCTACCTACTATTCTTTACCCTCCTTCCCCTCTTCCCACCCAATTTCCTCTCTCCCCACTCCCCTTCCCGTCTTCCTATTCCCCTCTCCTCTCAACATTCCCTTTACCCTCTCCCCATCCTCACTTCCCCTCTTTCTCCCTTCTCCCTCTCTCCCTCTCTTTCTCTCTCGTCTTCTCCCTTGCCCTCCAGCCTGAACATTCCTGCTTCAGACTTCAGACGCTTGAATATTTGTGGTCCATCCCGGTGGAGGTTCTTCGGGGGAAAATACGGAAAATACAGCTTAAGAGGTTTAATTGAAAGAGGAAAAAAGAGGCGGGGTAGGAGTACGAAGAGAAAAGACTGAGAGAGAGAGAGAGAGAGAGAGAGAGAGAGAGAGATAGATAGAGAGAGAGAGATAGAATGATTGAATGAGAGAGAGAGAAAAGAAAGAGAAGAGAGAGAAAGAGGGGGGTGAGTAGGAATAAGAGAAAGGGGGAGATAGAAAACAGAGAGGAAAGGGAGAAAAACTGAAATTCAGATATGCTGCAATAATCACAGACAGACAGAGAGAGAGAGAGAGAGATAAACCAAACCAATATAGTGAGAAGATATGATGCTATGATACAATATTTAGAGCAAGGGATGGTAAAAAATGGCGTAATGAACAAAGAAGGATACAATCATAAATCCAAAGAAATGAACGAATGAACAAGGAAATATCGCTGAACCACTCAACAGACAGAATATATAAATACAAACAGATAGACAGAAAAAAATCTAGAATTCAGTAGCATTCATAAATGAATAAATGCATAAGATTTAAAAGAACATTAATATTCATAAATAAATGAATAGGTAAATAAATAAAACACATATCACTCACTGATTCATTGGTGAGATCGTGCACTGTGCAGTCCAGCTCCGCGGTCTGGCCGAGATACACTTCACAGCTGGTGTTCGAAGGGGCGAAGTGCGGCTCCGGAACGACCTCGTGGTGGTGGTGCGTGTGGTGGTCGTGGTCGTAGTGTGACTCGGAGACGCTAATGAACCGCTGGGTTTTGAGGGGAGACGACACAAGCCTCCCGAGGGCCTTCGGGGACGACCCATCTCCGAGGGCTTCTGCGGGTGAGGGACAAAAAAGGGAATTTGAGATCGATTTCATCCCGAGGCCGAGTAGGTTCGTTAAGAAATTATGATGGGTGGTAATAAATGTCAATGATATAGTTAGTCATAATAATACTATACTCGCCGAATAGAAAAAAAAAACAAAAAAAAAACTCGCAAAGTCATATTTTTCTATTGTTGTAGAAGAGATAGTGAAGAGATATTGAACCATAATTGAATATCAACTTACATTCAAGAACAATAATGACGACAACCACAATGACAATGATTATCTAAATCATAATTCCAATAATAATTATTATTTTATATTGGTACAACTACTACATTTATTATCTTCATAATGATAATAATAATAATAATGATAATAATAATAATGATAATTATGATAATAATAAAAATAATAGTAATAATAGTAATTAGAATAACGATAATAATGACAATACTAATAATGATAATAATAATGATAACAATAATAGTAATAATAACAATAATAATGATGATAATTAAGATAATAGCAACAATAATGATATTTATCTGAAAAAGAGAGTAATGGTAATAATGACAATACTAATAATGATAATAATAATGATAACAATGATATTAATAATAACAATAATAATGATGATAATGAAGATAATAGCAACAATGATGATAATAGTAATGATAATGATAATAATAATGATAAAAGTAATGATTAGAACAACATCAACAACAAAAATAACAATGGTGATAATAATAATAATGATAATAAAAATGACAATGATAATAATAATCATAATGTTCATAATAGTAATGACGATAATAATGATAATAATAACA
>NW_020869324.1:339271-341771 GCF_003789085.1 Penaeus vannamei | reverse complement strand
TATTATTATTATTATTATTGTTATTATTATTATTGTTGTTGTTGTTGTTGTTTTGTTGTTGTAATTGTTGCTATTTTTATCATTATTATCATTATTATCGTTATCATTATCATTATTATTATCATTATCATTATTATTATTATTATTATTATTATTATTATTATTATTATTATTATTATTATTATTATTATTATTATTATTATTATTATTATTATTATTATTATTATTATTTATTATTATTATATATTATTATTATTATTATCATTATTATTATTATTATATTATTATCATTATTATTATATTATTATATATTATTATTATTATATTATTATTATTATTATTATTATTATTATTATTATCATCATCATCATCATTATCATCATCATTATTATCATCATTATTGTTACTGCCATTATCATTATTATTGTTAATATTGTTATCATTATTGCTAATTATCATTATCATTATCATTATTATCACATTATTATTATCATCATCATGATCATTATTACTATTGCTATCATTATATTTCTAGCATTGTTATCATTATGATGATGATGATTGTTATCATTATCACGATAATTATTATTATCATTAATGTCATTATTATTATTATTATTAATATTATCATTATTATTAATATTATTATTACTATTATTATTATTATTATCATTATTATTATTATTATTATTATTATTGTTGTTGTTGCTGTTGTTGTTGTTGTTGTTGTTTTTTCATTGTTATTATAATTATTATCATTATGGTTACCACTACTACTACTAGTAGTAGTAGTAGTATTGTTTTTATATTACTACTGATAATATTTTCATTATCTTATCATTTTTATTATCATATTTCCACCACCACCATCACCATATACCATTATTATTGACACCAGCATCACCATTGATCTAAACAATACCATTGTAATTACTGTTCACATTATGATAAATATAACAAACTAATTTTGCCTCTCGGTCTCAACTTTAACATTACCCAACGCAAAAGAAAACTATAATTCCCATCGTCTAGAAAGAAAGTCCTAGAAATATTACATCTAAAGCTGAAAAAAAAATGAGAAGCCTAAACATGGTAAAAGAACAGAACATACAGAAAGTTGCGAACTAGGCCTATTAAAGCGTGAAATTTGCATACTTCAACCGCGAAGGATTTAAGAATTCGTCGTTTTCATCACGTTCTCCATCTCTCCCGTCTTAAGAAATTCCTAAGTGTAGTGAGAGGTATTATATGACTTTTTAAAGAAAATTCTGGATTAAATCAATGATGAAAATAATGGAATTGAAAATGATAATGATGAATACGATAGCAACAATAATAGTAATGATAGTGATGATAATCTTAACAAGAATGATGTGATAGGAATAATGATAGTAATAATAACAAAAGGGTTAATGATAATGGTATTAATAATAACAATGATAATAATGTTAGTAATAATAACATCATTTATAAAATATTTACTTTTAATGATAGAATGATAGTAATGATAATGATAACAATAGTCGTCATCATCATCATCATCATCACATTGATAATATTAATAATAATAATAATGATAATGACGATAATAGCAATGATATTGATAAAGGTGATAATGATAATAATGGTGACAATAATAATCATATAACAATGATAATAATGGTAGTAATAAAAATAACAAAGCAATGATAATAGGGATATCAATATTAACAAATATTATAGTAATAACAACGATAATAATGATAAAGATAATTAGTGAGGATTATGATAATGATAATAATAATTATAATAAAAACAATGATAATAATGATAATAATACCAATGATAATAGTAATAATGATAACGATAAAAATGATAATAATTTGTATGATTGCTATTAATAAGGATAACAATAACATCAATATCTATAATAATAATAGTATTAATGATGATGAGGAGGATGAGATTATGACGACAATTATAACAATGATGATAATAATGATAATGTCAATGATACAATAGTTATAATGATAATAACAATAGTGAGGATAATAATATCAATAATAATAGTAATGATAATGATAATAATAATGATTATAATGATTATGATAGTAACAAAAATAAAGATTATAATTACAATGATAATAATATCAATAATAATAGTAATAAAAATAACAATGATAATGACAATAATGATGATAACAATAGCAACAGCAATAATAATATTAACAATAATGATGTTGATGATAAGAAAAATAAGAATAATAATAAGAATAATGATGATGATAATGATAATGAATATTATAGTAATAATGATACTAAAGATAACAATGATGATATTGATAATAAGAACAACAACAACAATGAATGACTATCATAATAAGAATAAAATCGTCTGAATAGTAATAGTAATGATAATGATGATAATGACAATAACAATAATAATAATAATAATAATGATGATAATAATAGTAATGATTATAATAATGATTAATAATAATAATAATAATAATAATGATTG
>NW_020869324.1:331771-336771 GCF_003789085.1 Penaeus vannamei | reverse complement strand
CAGGCGGGCAAAAATATGGCAATGCTTTGGGCAAGCAAAGGTGACGGTCTATAAAGTAGAAGACGTCAAAAATGCTTTTTATGCAGTCGCAAATGAAGAGACAATTGAAAAGCTGATGTCCACAGATTGCAAAGCAATATTTCAAACACAGCAATTTGAAATACAAGATCCTCCTGAATATAATGCCATGAGAACAGTAACAATCAGAAACATTGACCGACAAATCATTGATTATGAAGAGAGCGAAATTAAAGTAACCATCGAAAGAGAGAATGGCTGGGCAAAGGTTGAAGAGGATTAAGCTACCTAACGCGCCAACAATCATTAAGGTGAGGTTCGAAACCACCCAAATGGCCAAGAAAGCCCTGGAAAGCGGAATGCTGCTCTTGCACCAATCCATCCCATCAAGATTTATCGAAAAAGAAATTTTCATAAATCTAGTCCCTTGCTATAGGTGTTATAAATACGACCATATGATAAAAGATTGCAAGGAGCCAGAACCTATAGAGCTTGCTCAGATGCTCTGCAAAAGATCACACATACAAAAATTGCAATAATATTACAAAGAAATGCCTGAATTGCAACGGTGATCACCGCACGCTAGCCGCTAAATGCCAAACCAGGAAAAACATAATCAAAGAAGAACCAAACAAGAGAGACAGGCACTGAGGAGCCAAACAACCGCCACCTCCTCGTTTACCCAAGCAAGCTATGCGAGGGCAGTAACAGAAGCAAGAACTGCCACTACAGTCAATCCTGAGGCAATTATAAAATCCTTACCACCAAATGCAGCGGCCAGCATAATGAGTGCGATCATATTTGCATACATTCAGGAAGCCAAAGAGCCAGGCAGCTTCCAAAAAACGGTCGATGAGATGTATGACCTAAACAACATCCCTAGAGTCAGATTCCCATCTCAGAACAATGCCAGTGAAACACTTAGCGTACTCATGGGCAACACCACAGTAATGGACGCAGAAGCAGATAACAGGCAAGGAGAAATGGAACACGAGGAAACAAGCAACAAGAGAGTCAGGGAACATCGCCAACCCAGGAAACAGCCGCAAAGAAAACGGCGAGCGAAGAAACGTCGCAGCGAGGGCAGACTGAGAGCGACGAGGAATACAGACTCCCGCGCCCGATACACCACCAAGAGGAAGAGGAAACCCGCCCGAAACCACGTAGACAACCCGAACGGAAAGCCAGCGTGACGAAAGTGAAACTGCCAGAGATCAGACTGAGAGCGAAAGTGGAAAGCATTGGGTTCATCCCCAAGAGACCATCGCACAGAGAGATCGCACAGTTCATCCAAACAAAACTAATAAAGTACACATACTACCATCCTGACATATACGATGACCAAACTATCAGAGATCAGATCCACAGCAGAATTATCGATCTGAGCGCCTACAGGATACAGTATGTGGCAGAAGATGCATTCAACAGCATCACTAACGGGACGAGAGGCGAACACCACACTGCTAGAAAATCCTCTACAGACCCTGACATAATATAGAAGGCTCTCGTGAACACAGCAAACATGTACTCAAATAGATTCAGAATAATCCAACACAACGTCCTGAATTGGCGCACGAGAAAACACGAACTCTCCAACACATATCTGAAGGAAGATCCAGATATCATATTAATCAATGCTCATTGTGTCCAGAATAACGAGCAAATAAAGATCTTTGGTTACCATGTCCATCAAAGAAACATACTAAACGAAGGCGATGCAGGAGTTGCAATATGCATCAAGAGACATATAAAACACAAAATCATAGACGACTTCAATGAGGACTTCCTCGCAGTTGAACTGCAGACAAATCGTGGCAAATTCATAATCGGCACAGCATACATGCCGCCCCGACGCCCACAATTTCCTTACCCAGACATAATGAAAATAATGCGAACCAACATCCCCGCATACATCATTGCTGACTTAAACGCCAAACACCGAACGATCGGCCACAACAGCAACAATCTCATGGGTGACGAATTAGTAAATTAATAAACCAAAATATGATCACCCACATTGGCCCGGACTTCGATACCTTCGTCAGCACAAGAGGAAAAGGTCGTCCAGATATTATTCTTGGGAATAAAAACGTCCATATGAACCATGCTATCCAACAAGGACCACTAACCACGTCAGACCACCTACCCATAGTCTTCACCTTATCAACATCACCCATCATGATCCCGCAAAAAGAAATGTTCATTCTAAAAAGGGCAGACTGGGAACTTTTCAAAAAAGACGTAGATGACCATATGACCATAGAAGACGCTGAGAACACAGTAATCAGCAAAGAGTATATCAATACCGAAATCGACGCATGGTACACCACCGTTGAAAGAGCAATGGATAAAGCCATACCAAAGAAAAGGTTTGCTACTTTACCACCCCATTAACAAGTAATCGTCTGAAATTACTAGAGTGGAGATATAAAAAATATCTTAAACGCCGTCGAACATATTGGTTGGACAACAGCATCACGAAACCAATACAGGGAAATACAGGAAGACCTGAAAGAAGAAAGTAAAGCCCTATACACAAATCACTGGAACAACCTAATAAAAACAACAGAGCTTGAGTACAACAACCCTAAAAAGTTCTGGGGGAAAATAAGACGGTTAATGGGATGCAAACACAATCAGGCTCCATACATACTGAATGAAAGAAACGAGAAAGTCTTTGACAGCAAACAGAAAGAAGCAGTTTTCAGAAACTTCTGGAAGAACATCTTTAACATCACTCCAGAAGATAACAGAACTTTCGACCTGCAACACGAAGCCCAGATAAAAGCCTATCTATCTGTAAACAAGGAAAGACTAACCCCTACAGAGAAGCAAATCTAAACAGATTGCAAGATGACAGCCCTCTAACCAGACCAATATCTAAAGAAGAAATAAAAACAATCATAATTAAATTTAAAGACAAAACACCTGGCGCAAGCGGAATAAGAAAGACCATTATGCAAAAACTACCGGAAGCGGCAATTGAAAAATTAAAAGCAATATTCAACTGGTCCCTTTCGATGGGTTATTTCCCGGACAAATTTAAAAAAACGCGGTAATTCTCATTCCCAAAGAAGGAAAGGACCCAAGAAAACCCGAGAATTACCGACCGATCTCCCTATTAGAAATCCCGGGAAAAGTATTCGAAAAGATCATTAACAATCGCATTACGAACTACATTGAAAGATGCAATCTCTTCAATAACAACCAGTATGGTTTCAGAAAAGGGAGAGGCACACAACAAGCAATTGCGGCCATATACGAAACAATCGCCATGTCACAGAGAAACCGACAGCAGTGCAACATAGTTTGCAGAGATGTTGCGAAAGCATTTGATAAAATGTGGAAACCAGGACTGCAATACAAAATATTGCAAATCAATGTACCACATATCATGGAAAAGATCCCTTGCAACTTCGTGGAGGGAAGAACAGCAATGATACGACTCGATACAGTTGCAGGACCAAGATTCCCACTACGGAGCGGGGTGCCACAAGGGTCAACATTAAGTCCAACTCTCTTCATACTCTACACGGCAGACCTCGAACGACCCAACAACAACTGCGTCGACGTCAGCTTTGCAGATGATATAACTCAAATCATGCTATATCCATTAAAGTCAAAAGAAATGCTTACTGCAGTCACCGTAAATGAAATCAAAAGAAATGACTTCGAGAAGAGATGGAAGATTAAAACAAACAAGAATAAATTTCAACTTCTCTCAGTATCAGCCACAAAACCAAAGGAGGTAATTGTTGACCAAAGAGAGAATTCCATTCTGCAACAAAGTAAAGATACTTGGCATGGAATTCGGCACCGCGGGGGTGTCAACCCACATGAAAAGGAGACTTGCAATGGCAAAAAAGCAATTCACCAAACTAAAACGTTTCAAAGGAATGAGTACGAATACGCAATTGCACTTCTACAAAACCCTGATAAGACCAATCATGGAGTACCCAGCCATCCCTCTCTGCATATCCTCCAAAACAAACATCAGGAAGATGCAACAGTTCCAGAACCGAGCACTCCGGCAGCAACCAACAGGAACGAAGAAGACACCAGACTTACGATATCAGAACTGCACGACAAATACAGAATCGAGCCAATAAACACAAGACTATACACACTCTCTAAAAAAGTCTGGGACAAAATGGCCATCACAAACGAAGAACTGGCCAGAACTTCCGAGGAACAGCAAACTGAGAACCCTCACGGAAGAGACCACAGCTGGTGGAGGAGAATCGCTCCGTACTTGGAGAACGGACCGCCAGACCCAGACTATGCAGCAGCGCTGTAAAATAGCCACAGAACACTGTCTTGCTTAACCATTAACAGCAATGTACAGATATTGTAAATACTGTTTATAGTAATCTTAAGATTTGTATGAATTACTTTTGTTACCATAATAACACAAAAGAAAGCAGCAAGTGGGTTTGCCCCACCACTTTTAATCTCTCGCTTTTTCATTTTCCGGACCTGCTCTTCGCACGATCTAGCTAGATCACCTTCGAGGACCTCCATCCTTTCCTATCCGCTGAAAAAAAAAAAAAAAAAAAAAAAAAAAAAAAAAAAATCATTATCATTGTTATTATCATTATCATTATCACCATTATTACCATCATCACTTTCATTATCATTATTCTTTTCATTATCCTCATTACTATTGTTATGATCGTTATCATTACTGTCATTATCATTTTTATTGTCATATTATATCATTATCATTTCTTTGTTATCATCATTATTAATGTTATTTTTGTTGTTATTGTGATTATTATAATTATCTTCATTATTACTACTATCACCATTATTATCTCTGTTACTATCACCATCATTGCTTTTTGTTAAAGAATGCCATAATTTTATGAAGGACGGGAACCACACAACAGAAACTCCCGCAGCAGCCAGACAGCCTGCAGTGACACAAATAATGCGCGATGCCATGCGTAATGATGCATCGTGCCCCACCCCGTCCTTTTTTG
>NW_020869324.1:306771-316771 GCF_003789085.1 Penaeus vannamei | reverse complement strand
TGTTGTGTGTGTGTGTGTGTGTGTGTGTGTGTGTGTGTGTGTGTGTGTGTGTGTGTGTGTATGTGTGTAAAATATATATATCCATGTTTGCGTTTCTTTGCGTGGAAAGATGAAAAAGCAAGCAAACAGACGGAGTAGAAAGAGTGAGCGAAATGAAAAACGAAGACCAGGAAATGTTTAGACAACTCGACAACCCGGAAAAAACTGGAAACAGATGATGATTTCGGTCGTCGTTCCTGTACACAAGATCAAAAAAAAAAAATATATAGACTAACATATTTTTCGAAAGATATCACAACAAACAGTAAGGAATATACAACTTCCTAAAAAAAATAGATTAGCTTTGTATTCGGAAATAGACTATATAGAGAAGTGAAATGTTCGAGTAAATGTGTTGGATTGACTTTTGTTTCCGTCACGCACAGGTCTTTCGTGTGTACGTCAGGCACAAACATCCACATCCGCAAGGCAACCGAACTCATTACCAACTGACGCAAAATAACTGTTAGAAAAGATTAGGATGCCTTTTAGGAAAATAGATCAGAATTCCTTTTAGACAAGATTATAATCCCTTTCAGAGAGAAATGAGAATCCCTTTTAGAAAAGATTAGAATCCCTTTTTGGAGAAAAAAAAAATCAGAATAGTATCTAGAAAAGATTAGAATATCTTAGAAAAAAATGAATCCTTTTTAGAAAAGATTAGAATCCCTTTAAAAAAATGAATCCCTTTCAGAATCCGTATTAGAAAATATTAGAATACCACTTAGAGAAGATTAGAAAAAAACGAATCCCTTTTAGAAAAATATAGAATCCTTTTAAGAAAAGATTAGGATCCCTTTAAGAAAAGATTAGAATCCCTTTTATAGAATATTAGAACCCTTTTGAAAATAGAATCCCTTTTAGCAAAGATTAGAATATCACTCAGAAAAGATTTGAATCCCTTTTAGAAAATATCAGAATCCCTTTAAGAAAAGATTAGATTCCCTTTTAGAAAACATTAGAATCCCTTTTAGAAAAGATTTGAATCCGTTTTAGAAAAGATTTGAATCCTTTTATGAAAATACAAGAATCACTTTTACTTTAATCTGAGCCTCTTTAAGAAAATATTAGAATACCCTTAAGAAAAGAATAGAATCCCTTTAAGAAAAGTTTCGAATCCCTTTTAGAAAGCAGTAGAATCCCTTTAAGAAAAGTTTAGAGTACCCTTTAGAAGAGATTAGAATCCTTTTAAGAATATAGTAGAATCCCTTTAAGGAAATATTAGAATCCCTTTTGGAAAGGACTAGAATCCCATCATAATCCCTTTTAGAATCGAAACCCCTTTTAGAATCCTCTCCCAAAACTATAAGACGGAAGACGAGGAAGTCTCCAGAAGCAAAAACCAAATAAGGAGTAAAGTAAAATAGGTCATAAATAAGACAGAAAGGACTAAATACAAATAAAGATGGATAGAAGGGAGATAAAAGACACACACAAAAGGAAACGCTGAAATGAGGCGACATTCCGTGCTAATTCGCGCAAAAGACCGGCGTTGCACAGTTGGTCGCCCTTTTGCAACACAACGCCCCGTAACTTTAGCATATATCTGCTTGATCTGAAAGCCGTTTTAAAATTATTATAAATTTACTGGTTTTGCCTTTTTAATGAATGGGAGCTCACCCTGTAAGTAGGAATATACATCCATTCATTTTATGCTTCCCACTGAATAACCATTGTAATTCATGGAATAAAATGTTTTGACTTTGACTTTGACTTTGGTTTCGCTTATTTAATGAATGGGAGCTCACACTGTAAGTAGTAAGATGCATTCATTCATTCAATTTTTCCATAATTGTTCATAATGCTCATGAGAAATGAAACTGGCCATGGAGCAGATGGCGGGAATATTGAAATGAATGGTGAATGCTGTGTGTGTGTCTTCATCTCTACGTATCTTTCTATCTATCTATTTACAGAAACACACATATATGTGTGTGTGTTTTTGTGTGCGTGTACAGATAGATAGGTAAATTGCTATAGATGTGTGTATGCATATATATAAATGTACCACTATCAGCTCAATAGATGTGTGTACATCACGACAATCATATATAATTAATATCCATACATATATCAACATCAATACACTACTAAACTAACTTATATCAATATGATATATAATTACTATTATATATATTTACATATACACATATATTATTATATAGTATATATAATATATAATATGTATTATATGTATATATTGTATAATATAATATATATATATAGTATATAATACATATATATACTATATTATATAAACAACACACAATATGTATATATATGTAGTATAATGTATATATTATACATATATATATTATAATACACACACAATCAAGACATTACAGTCACTTATGCTATAATATAATGTGTAGTGTGGTGTGTGTAGTGTATGTACACATGATGAGCTAGTCCGATTTGTGTGGTGGTGGTATGTATAATGTGTTGTAATATGTCATATGCATATGATATACCCCATGCATATATTTTAGACACACCAAGCACGATTATATATGCTCACTATATAGTAATACTATATACCAGCCTTTATATATAATTATATATATATAATAACTTATATATAATATATAATTTACCACAACACTCAACTATGTGTGTGTTGTGTGTGTTTTGTATGTGTATACCAAGTATTTGAAATGCTCGCTGTAAGTAATGAGATATTAGTATAGTACAATTATAGTAACATACTAATTACGTATATAGCTCACCCTATAATGTATATATCGATATATTATATATAGTGCGGTATATATATATAGCGGTATATACAGCTTTACATTATATATAATGAAAGTGACTTATATGAAAAATATAATGTATACTATATACTGCAGCAATCATATACTGGATAACTCATATATTATATCTAGTAGAAACTCATTCATCACGATAGCATAGTCAGTACAGCGTATAGATTAGAAATTATCTAAGTATTGGCCGTGAGTAATATACTATATATTTAAGGATATGTGATGATATATATAAGTCTATTATATATATAAAGCACGGACAATATAATACATACATATGATGTATATATTTATATATATCATAATGGTAAGATGAACAAAAAAAAAAAAAAAAAAAATATTATATTTGGTAGGGTATATATTGAAAAAAAAGGGATATAATACCATATATACAGGTAAAAAATAAAATAAGGTGAAAAAATAGTGAGCGGATATTTTGGGTATGGGTGGGAGGGGACTAACTCATGAAAACTAGTAAATAATTATTAAATTAGTTTTCTATGTTGGAGTATATATTATATGGTTTTATGTTAGTTTTTCATGGTTGATAGTTGTGATAGGTTCGGTGTGATAGTGAATGGGTGGTGTGTCGTAATTGTGTGTGTGAAGTGTTGTGAGTGGTTGGTCGTGATATGTTGGTCTTGTGGTTATAAATTAAATATTGTAGTAATTTATTAAATACATAGGAATGATATGATACTAGCTTGAATTGTATGTGTACTAGGATCACCTATAATAGTAATATATGACGACACTATAATATTAACCTATATACTATAGTGTAGAATACTTAGTATAATATATTCATATATACCATAAATGTATATATGTATGTATATAATATATATATATATATATATATATATATATAATACATATATACATATATATATATATATATACGAGTACTTTTATTTTTCGTAGGTCTATATATATGTATTGATGTGTGTGGTCGTGTGTGGTGTGTCGTGTGTGTGTGGTGTGGTGTGTGTGTAGTGTGTGTGTGTGTGTTGGTATATTTATATATAACTTTATAGCTTGCATTATATATAATATATATATATATATATATATATATATATATATATATATATATATATATAAATATATATATATATATATATATATATATATATATATATGACATTCTTTATTGTTTAGCTCTCATTCATTATTATTTTATTTTCATTATTATTATCATTATCTCATTTATTATACTCAGATTATTCATTGGCTTATCATCATGTGTTACTATAAATACTGAGATATTATAAAATACTTATCATTATCATCATTATCATTATTATGATGACTCGAGGGCATGATTATTATTACCTTTCATTATCACTTATTTTAATTATTAATCATTATCATTACTATTCTGTTGTAACTGTTATATGCATATATACATAACATACATACATTACATATATATACCATTTATATTCAATAATGTAGAGTATAGCTACTGAGTTATATATTAATATCATATAATGAATGTAACATAAGACGCGTGTGTGTGGTGTGTGTGTGTGGTGTGTGTGTGGTGTGGTGTGTGTGTGTGGTGTGTGGTTGTATTATTGTTGTGTGCTCGCTCGTGTTTATTTTCTTGTGTGTGGGTATGTTGTCTGTGTGTGTGTGTTGTGTGTGTTGTGTTTGTGTTGTTTTTGTGGGAATGTGCGGTGTTGGGTAGTATGTGTGTGTGTGTGTGTAATGTGTGGTGTGTGTGGTGTGTCTCGTGGTGTGTCACCAGATTGTAAATTTACAATTATTTAGATTAGAGTCACTTTTATCATTAAATCATATAAGTGATATGTTATAGAAAGTATCATCAATTTTTTTATCTATCCTTACATAAATACCGGCCGGTTCCGTCCGTGCATAAATCCGAAAGTAATTAGAACTCCGGAGTAAATATATTCGAAACATGGTTTGTGGGGGTTGAGTTGGGGTAGAGGAGGAGGGGAGGAGGAGGAGGAGGGTAGGTTATTATCGAAAAAGGAGGAGAAGAAAGGGGTAGGAAGACAAGAAAGCCAGGGTTGAGAGAGTCAGATAATTATCATTAATTGTGGTATCATTATTGATATAACGGTCGGAGATGTTTTTTGATTATCTATTATATACGATCATACAATGATAGAAGAGTATCAGTCCAATTATGCACTAGACTGATCATTAATAATAAAATCATCAATTATCATTATAAATTCAGTACGAAATCGAATTAGGTGGATGATTAGTATAGGAGAGTTAAGGAGTTAGATCTGTTATGAAATGAGAACCGATTGCTGATTTATCATTATCATCATCCATTAGTTGACAAGTTAAAAGAGATAAGTATATCTCAATGTTATATACATCTAATCGCATCATCAGGAGGAGATTCCTTATAAGTAGTCATGATAAGGAATTGTGGGGTGATCAATCATCTGTGGATTGTCATACATAAACTATGGCGTTGTAGTTTTCATGAGAATGCAATTGGTCTCACAATTATTGTGGGCTGCGTTTCAGTGTGCGAGGGTGGGACTACAGTGGTTTGGAGCATGGTGTGTTGTGTGTGTGTGTTGTGGTGTTGATGTGTGTGAGTGTGTGTTGTGTGTGTGTGTGTGTGTGGTGTGTGTGTGTGTGTGGTGTGTGTGTGTGTGTGTGTACAAATGTTGGTGTGTGTGTCTGTACGAATCAGTTATGCATGTCTGCTTATAAGTATGTGTACATAGAAAAAATGGTAAGAGAAAATTCGGAGAAATAAAGCAATTGAAACGAGCGTGTAGAAGAAGATGGGGAGCGAGTGACACATGCACCAGCAAAGTGACACAGCACCATAAAGCTTAAAGTACCAGCAATGATCAACTCAATAGTAAAGAGTTTTTTTTCCCGAGACTTGAGAGAAAAAAAATCCTTTGTCGTTTTGTTTTTGTGTTGTTGTCGTACCTGCTTGAAATAGCGATGTTACAACTTACCATTATTCACTGGAGTCCACGAGAGAATTTTTAAAAACGCTTGATATTTTCCGGACAGACTTAAACATCGATACGTTTCTTTCCATAACAAATGATGCTTAACTTTACCACCCATTTTCGTTTAATTTGTTTTTTTTCTGTTATAAAACACTCCAAGGGGAATTTCGATGTCGCAGTTATTGTACTTGTTTGATAAGGAAACTTTTTTGGGATTTTATTCTGGGCTTGTTGCGTTCACATGGTATGGATTTCTGAAATGGGGATACATAATTCTGTCGTTTCACATTTTCTTACGAGTTTCCATCAACACAGCCCCCGTCCACATTACATCGACATGATGCTGAAATTTCAGTGTTTCTGATAGACATCTCTTGAATAAAACAAAAATAAAAATAAAAGAACGAAAGGAAAAAAACAAAACATTTACCACATTGTATGCATACGAGTCCCACACTTCTACCGATTTCTCAAACTGTTTACAGCCTTGGCCGTGGAACCAGCGCGGAAACACGGCAACAGAGTGCGTGCGTGTCGGAAAACAGACCGCGGACAGACGGCCACAACTTCCCCTGATGACTGCCGGGATCGCACTGGGAGCCCCTCGCCTCGACCACCATTGCTACGGCGGCTGCGAGGACCGGGGGCGGGGAAGGGGGGATGCCTGGGGGATAGGGGTAAGTAGGGTTTACAAGGGCACTTGGATCCTTTTCCTTCTCTCTCTTCGTCTTCGTCTTCGTCGTCTCTTCTTCTTCTTCTTCTCGTCCTCCTGCTTTTAGATTTTTCTTCTATTCTTTCTTCTCCGCATTCTCCTTCTACTTCTATTGTTCTTTATCTCATTCTTCCCTCTCTGTTTCACCTTTACAGAATCATTTTTGACGACCCACACAATACGAAATACTCAAAACGACCAAGTCTTAACCTAGCTTCAATATTCCTCATCTAACCGTGGGAGAGACAGAGAGAGAAGAAAGACTTAAAGAGACTTAAAGACAGTTTACCACAAACCGAGAATAGGTAATATCAGAAACATAGGCCTACGATTTGAGTTCACTTGTCTATCGCAAAAAAAAAAGTCAAACAATAGTATATCACAGCAATACTATTAATGACAATGATACAATCAAATTAACAATCAACAATAATAGATATTTACAAAGACTGAAATTTCAAAGTGAAATAGTGACCCCGCAGAAGTATTTTTAAAGACGCGAGGGTAGTCAGCCCGGAGCGCCCAGGACCCCGGCCTCTTCGTAGTTAAAATTCACTTACTCTCACTCTCGCCCGCAACCCCGCGCCGCCCACGATGGATCTCCGCCAGACCCACCTGCTCCCCGTCTCATGACCAGCCCATCTATAAGGTTTCATCACAATCCGTCCGTAACTTTTTGCGCAATCTTGGTGATACGTAAGTTAATCAGGATTCCTATTTTCGAGGAAGTATAAGAAGCTCGGGTAAGCCTGCTTATAATCTTATTGTTAATCATTTGATAATGGGAATAAGTATAATTATAATATATTAATCTTAATATTTACTGTGTCATTTTCATTAATGTAGTTTTTATATGTAATGGAAATAATATTAATTATTATTATTGTTATTATCATTATAACTATCATTATTAGTAGTATCATTATTGTTGTTGTTGCTGTTGTAATTGTTATCACCATTAGTTTTTATCATTATTATTATTCTGATCATTGTTACTATCAACAATAACACTACTATTCTCACTATTATCATCAATTTTATTTATTCAGTTTTCTTGTTATCATTTTCTTGTCACATTGTCATTATCATCGTCGTAGCCACTACTGCAATTACTTTCACATCATCATTATCTTGTCATTATTGTTGCCGTGTTGGGTGCTGTTCAAATTGAAGAGATTAATTAGAATTTGTTATCTTGGACATTGATATAACTTTCAAAGTTCTATTACTATTCTTTATATACTTGTTTATTGTTATTATTATCCTTACTTTTAATATTATTGCTATTGTTTTTAACATTATCATTATAATCGTTACTGATATAATCGTTATGATTATTATCATTGTTAATATTCTTATCGTTACGATGATGATGATGACGAAGATGGTGATGATGGTAATGACGAAGATGGTGACGATGATGACGAAGATGGTGATGTGATGATAATAGTAAGAATTATAGCAATATGAAAATAACTGATGTTGCTGCTCTTGCTGTTAGCGTCACAAACAATACTGCTGCTGCTCTGCTTCTACTCCAGTGTTTCCCTAATACCCATTGCATCAGTATTTTCCCTATTTATCATTCATATTGATTCATTAGAAAAAAAATGACAGACCCAATATACCTGGCATAGGTTTTGCGAAAAAATCATACTGTACATAAATGATGCAAACAAATAAAAACGAATTAAAGTAAAATGTTGAAATAATATCGTAAAACAGTAAAAACGTTCCAGAATACAAAATCAGATGTAAAGAAGAAACAACAACACTTTAGCCTCATTACCCAAAATAACACACAACTTAACGCCATTAGAGAAAAACAACGAGCCATGCAGTACAGATCCAGTGTCTGTCACGCTTGGAAGTATCATGCAATGTTATAAGGGCGATGCAACATATGTAATCAAGGGAAGGACACTTAGTACAAGGGTGCCAGACTGACGAGTGCCAAGTGTCCCGCGGGGTAACAAGAATTATTAGCCCGTGAAATTACTATCCCATGGAAGGAAAATAAAGTCGTATACATTTTTGTTACTCTCTCTCCGTCTCTTCCCTCTCATCTTTCTCTCATCTCTTTCTCTCGTCTCATCTCTCTTTCTCTCTCTCTTCTTCTTCTCATCCTCTCTCTTTCTTTCTCTCTCCTCTCATCTCTCTTCTCATCTCATCTCATCTCTGCTTCCTCCTCGCTCGCTCCTCCTCTCTCTCTCTCTCTCTCTCTCTGTCTCTCTCTCTCTCCGCAGTCTCAACTCTACGCGTATTGTTCTCTCGTCTCCTCTCTGTCTCTCGCGCTAATTCTCTATCTCGTGCCTCCTTGTTCTCCTTTTTTTCTTAGCCTGCTCTAATATTCCCCTTTACCCCGCCTCGGTACCTCTCTCTCTCTCCTCATGACATTTCCGCCGTGCGCGTGTCCATATCTCATATCTCCGGCACCACTCATTTCCAATCCTTCTCTCTCTTTATCAATCGTTCTCTCTCTCTCTTCCTTCTCTCTCTGCTCTCTCTTCATCACCCCTCCCCGCCCTCCTCTATCTCTCTCTTCCTCCTCTCATCTCTGTGCCCCTCTCATCGCCCGCCCTCTCTCCTTCCCTTTACTGCCAGTGTCGTCTTCCCTCTCTCTCCTTTCTGCTCGTCCTCTCTCATCGGTCGTCTTCTCTCTTCCTCCCTCTCTCTCTCTTAAACTTCTTTCCTTTCGTTACGTCTTTCGGCGTGTCGTCCGGCGGGTCGAATCTCATGTACACTCTCATGCCCAATTGCTCCGTGTCCGTTCCCCTCCATTCTTAACGCATTTGTTTCCGTCTTCGGTCCTTCTGCCTTCTTGTCTGTTGTCCTATGGTCCTCTTTTTCATTGGCGTGTTTTAGTGGCCTAGAAAAATGGGGAACCCAAGTCTGGCGCAGAAACGGATGGTTGCGGAAGAAACGGGTAAAAACGATGAGAAAGAAAGAAAAGATTCTCGTCACCATGTGCATGGGGTGCCGAAGCAGAGGAACGGGCTGGAGGGAAATGAGGGGGAAGAAGGAAGAATTGAGAGATGGGAGGTGAAGGAGGGAAAAGGGTGAAGGAGAAAGAAAAGGGTAGGAAAAAAGGGAAAGTCATCGGATAGAAACAGGAGGGAAGGAGGGCGCGACGAAGTGGAAGAGGAGATATGTAGGTAGTAGACAGATAGAACTTCCATTGTGGCCATTCTGCCTTCCTGTTCCTCAACCTCAGCCAATCGTGCTCTTTCCATCCGATCACCCCCGGCCGCAGGCGCACATACACGAAGGTCGCGATCCATACTCATTCATCCCCGTCAAGTTTTTTTTTTTCGCTTTATCTTTTATTCTTCTGTTTATTTTTTATTTTTATGTTTTTTTTTGTTTTTCTTTTTCTTTATTTTTACTTTTTTTTTTCTTTTTTTTTAAATTTTTTTTTTACTTTTTTCTTTTTTTATTTTTTATTTTTTTTTTTTTTCTTTTTTTTATTTTTTTTTTTTTTTTTTTGTTTTTTCTTCCTCTTTGGTGTGTTCCTTTCTTTT
>NW_020869324.1:251263-268764 GCF_003789085.1 Penaeus vannamei | reverse complement strand
GAAGATTGAGAGAGAGAGATGAGCAGAGGTTGATCGATGAGGAGAGAAGTAGAAAAGGAGGGCTGGGATGAATGAAGATTTTCGACACAGACACACCAGAGACTTGTCATCACTTATATTTTTTTTCCAAAATTCTTCGTCAAGACTTGTCTAAATCAGAGATAAGCCTTTTCTGTGACCTCAGATACAAATCTAGTGGCGGATAAGGGAAGAGATTAGAAAGGGGGGTGAGAGAGGAGAGAGAGGGAGAGTGAAAGAGAGAGAGAGAGAGGAGAGACGAGAGAGAGAGAGGAGAGGAGGAAGAGACGAGAGAAGAGAGGAGAAGGATGAGAGAGAGAGAGCTTAGTTTTTTTGGGAGAGAGAGAGCGAGAGAGAGGGAGACAGAGAGAGAGAGAGAGAGATTGAGAGCGAAGAGAGAGAAGGAGAGAGAGAGGAGAGAGAGAGAGAGAGAGGGAGGAGACGAGAGAGGAGTTAGAGAGATTAGAGAGGAGAGAGAGAAGTTAGAGAGAGAGGAGAGAAGAGAGAGAGAGAGAGAGAGAGAGAGGAGAGAGAGAGGAGAGAGAGGAGAGAGAGAGAGGATGATGACGAGAGATGAGGACGGGGAGAGAGAGAGTTAGGTTAGAGAGAGAGAAAGAGTTAGGGTTTAGAGTGAGAGAGGATGTTAGGGAGAGAGAGAGAGAGAGAGAAGAGGAGGATGAGAGAGAGGATGAGAGAGGAGAGGGAGAGAGGAGAGAGGAGAGAGAGAGAGAGGGAGAGAGAGAGACGGAGACGAGATGTTAGGGATGAGAGAGAGAGAGAGAGAGAGAAGAGAGAGAGAGGAGAGAGAGAGACGAGAGAGAGAGAGAGAGAGGAGGAGGAGGGGAGGAGGAGGAGGAGGAGAGAGAGGAGGAGGATGGGAGCCGAGAGAGGAGAGGTGAGAGTAAGAAAGAATGAAGAAGAAGAAGAAGAAGAAGGAAGAAGAAACAGAACATGTACAAAAGAAGAACGAAGAAGAAGAACGAATTCAGAAAAAGAAGAAAATAGTAACAACAACGAAACGAAGAGCAACAAAGAAAAGAAGAAAAAATTACGAAGAAGAAGCAGAATATGAAAAAAAGAAAAGAAAAAGAAAAGAAAAGAAAAACGAAACAGAAGCACCAAGAAAAAGACAGAAAAATTAAGAAAAAAATAAATCGACAACACTTACACAAACACAAAACAATAACAAGTCCACACGTTACCCATAGGAGCGCAAGTCCCCTTGACGCAATAACACTGATTTCCCGGTACAGTCGAATCGTTAGCGAAGGTGAGGTTCGTCCCCCAGAACCTGTATCCTGGGAGGCCGTTGGGGTCGCGTGCATCCTCCTTGTAGAAAAGTTTCATGGTCCTGGTGGAAGAGGGAAAGGCAGTGTTGATAGGAGGGAGGTAGGAGGGAGGTTGGGAGAGGGAGAGAGGGCAGAGGGGGTGCGAGGTGTGGAGGGTGAGTAGGAGGGAAGTGGGGAGGGGTGGGAGGGAGTAGGAAGGGAGGTCAGGGGGAGGTGGAGGGAGTAGGAGGGATGGTAGGGGAAGGTAGGAGAGGGGTAGGAGGGAGGTAGGAGGGAGGTAGGAGGGAAGTTGGGAGGGGGTGGGATAGGCGTGAGGTGGAGGAGGTAGGAGGGGGGAAGGTAGGAGGGAGGCAAGGTGGCGAGCGTTAGGAGGGAGATGGGAGGGAGGTAGAGGGGGGTGGAATAGGGGTCGGGATAGGCGGTGGAGGTTAGGAGGGTGGGATAGGGAGTGGGAGGTAGGAGCGGGGTGGAGATAGGGATGGGAGGTGGAAGGCAAAAGGGTGGAGGAGGCGAACGGTAGAGGAGGTAGGAGGAGGTGAGGAGGGAGAGGGAGGTAGGAGGATGGTAGGAGAGGGTGGGAGGTGGGTGGAGAGCGAGAGTTAGTGAGGGATGGTAGGAGGACGGTAGGAGGGAGAGGACGAGGCGTGGGAGGTGCGGTGGGGGTGGGAAGTGGAGGAAGGGTTGGAGGGGTGAGAATGAGGTGGAGGGAGAGATGAGAGAGGTGAAAGGTGGAAAAAGTGGGGGGAGAAGGGTAAGGGAAAAAGGGGGCGGGAACGAGGAGTTAGGAAAGGATTAGAGGAGGTGAGGGAGAGAGAGAATAGCAAGAGCTAAGAGAATAGTGGAAAGAGATAGAGGGAGATATTTGCGGGATATAGGAAAGAAGACGAAGAGGAGGAGAAGGAGGAAGAGGTGGGAAAGGAGAGAGCTAGGGGATCTTGGGTTAGGAAGAGAGGAAGAGAAAGAAAGACGTTGAAAGAAAGAGAGAATATTGCATAAACAATACAAATAAAAATAAAAAATAAAGAAACAGGGCATGAAAGACAAAGGAATAAAAGAGAGCACAACAAAATACAAAGGTAGAGACGCATACATTTATACCTATTATCTTAACAGTACTGGTGTTACCATTAACGATATTTGCGGAAAAAATATATAACTTAACACGTTACCGTTACTTTTGAAGCACTTATTCAGTTATTTCTTGACATCATGTGATTTTTTCCGTTTTCTTATTCAAAGAACCTTTTATTGTTGCAGAAATTGATAAGTGAATGTCAAAGGGACCAAACACGAAGACCTCAGTGAAGCAATACTTATTTTCGTTTATCATTTACTCGTGTATTGTGCAGCGCAGTCAAGGTCAGCAAATTGTGATACATTACCTTTCGAATGTATAGGTCAGGGGGTGTCGAACCTAATTACCTGTCCCACAGACTGTATACGAAGGTGAAGTATGTCCCCCTCCGGTAAATGAATCTGACAGCTTTGACAGGTAGATTAGAATATTTAGAATATGTTTCTCTTTGATCACTTAAATGAACCAACGTTTCGAAAAGATTTTACTGCAGATGCATATTCAAGGATTAGTAATTTCGTGACTTATGATTAAGAGAGAGAGAGAGAGAGAATAGAGAGAGAGAGAGAGAGAGAGAAGAGAGAGAGAGTGCAGACGAGAGAGAGAGAAGAGAGGAAGAGGACGAGAGGAGAAGATAGAGAGGGAGAGGAGGAGTGAGTAGAGTGACGAGGACGAGAGAGAGAGGAGAGGAGAGGATGACTGGGAGAAGGAGAAAGAGAGGAGAAAGAGAGAGGAGAGGAGAGAGAGAGGAGAGAGAGAGCAGAGCGATGATTGAGAGAGAGAGATGGAGAGATGAGACGAGAGAGAGAGAAGAGAGAGAGAGAGAGAAGAGAGAGGAGAGAGAGGAGAGAGGAGAGAGCGAGAGAGAGAGAGAGAGGAGAGAGAGAAAGAGAGAAAGAGAGAGAGAGAGAGAGAGAGAGAAGAGAGACGAGAAGAGATGAGAGAGGACCGAGAGAGGAGAAAGGATGAGAGAGAGAGAGAGAGAGAGAGAGAGAGAGAGAGAGAGAGAGAGAGAGAGAGAGAGAGAGAGAGAAGAGAGAGAAGAGAGAGAGAGAGAGAGAGAGAGAGAGAGAGAGAGAGAGAGAGAGGGAGGGAGGAGGAAGAGAGGGAGAGAGAGAAATAACGTACAGTTGAATTTCTTTAAAGAGAACACCTTTACATCCAAGAGAAAAAAAAACAAACAAACAAAAAACACTTTTAAACATTGGAATCTGGATAACCTCCTCGCCTATGATACGACATGTCTTTCCCAATTTAGAAAATCCTTTCCACTGCTACGCTTGAAGCCACTGGAGTATTAAGCTAAAAAGAAAAAAATGACAGTAACAAAAAAATAATAAAAAAGTAAATAGTAATAATAATAAAACAATAATAATAATGAAAAAATAAATAAAAATCAGCAGAGGATATGGCATGTTTCCTCCACTTTGCTTTAAATATCTGACGACAAATAGATGGAGACGTGTGCAATATTCGAATTTTCTGTTTATTTTCTTAATCCTCGGGTTTGGATGGGTTTACACGTCTGGCACACGTTAACACCAAGAAATCAGCTGTTTAGATGGACTGTACATGTTATTCTATTTTTGTATATTTTGTATATGCTTAGCTGATCAATTTATAATGTAATGAGTCACGAGTAATGAAATGGTATTGCAGAAATGTAACACACACGCACACACACATAAACACAGACACACATACACACACACACACACACACACGCACACACACACAGACACACATACACACACACAACACACACACACACACAACATACACACACACACACACACACACACACACGCACACACCACACATAAACACAGACACACACACAACATACACACACACCACATACAAAACACACGCTGACACACATACACACCCTGACGAAAAAACGAAAAATTAAGTAAAAAAAAAAAAAAATAAACAAACACACACGCATATCACACACATACACACCACACACACACATACACACACATAAACATGACACACATACACACATACACACCTGACGACAACATTAAACAAAAAAAAAAACAATTAAATAAAAAAAAAACAGATTATAAACCAAACCAAACGCATTCTCACATGCACAAATCGGGGCTGTAGAAATCGACAAAATCCGGCTTGAGATTGGGCGGCCACATCTCCCCCGCAGACCCAGAGACCCGATTACAAGGGGCGTCGAAGAAATCTGTCTCGCGCCGCCGATTCCAGAGGTCGATTTTGCCTGTAGGAGGGAGTCGAAGAGAGAGAAAGTAGGTATTATTATTATTATTATTATTATTATTTTTTTGCATTTTTTAAAAGAGTATTTTTTTTTTTAAGAGAGAAAAAAATTGTGTGTATTTCATGTTTCTTTATATATATGGAGTATATTCTTATGATAATTCTGAATAATGATGATGATGATGATGATGATGATGATGATAATGATAATGATAATGATAATGATAATGATAATGATAATGATAATGATAATGATAATGATAATGATAATAATGATAATGATAATGATAATGATAATGATAATGATAATGATAATGATAATGATAATGATAATGATAATGATAATGATAATGATAATGATAATGATACTGATAATGATAATGATGATAATGATAATGATATGATAATGAAATAATAAAAATAATGACTATAATAATAAAACAACATTAATGATAATATTCAAAGTGATAAAAACGACAATAGAGGTAATTATGATGCTGCTGATGATGACATTAACAAAATAATAACGACATCAACAACAATAATAACAACAACAACAACAAAATATATATAACAATAATGATAAAAACGAAAATAATACTCATAACAATAATGATAATACTGAACACAATAACAACAACAACAACAACAACAACAACGACAATAACAACAACAGCACCGATAACTGAACACAATAAAATACAATAATTTCTTACCCAATTCGTCTAAATTGTCTTCTCCGGTTTTCATGTTGAATTCTCCGTCGTAAGTGAGCGATAGATTACGCTGAAAATAGAAAAAAAATGATTGAAACAAATAAAAAAAATGTCGAAAGCAAATCAAAGAAAATGAGAGAGAAACAAATAAAAATAATGTCGAAATCAAATCAAAGAAAATGAGAGAGGAAATCAAAAAATAAAGTCGAAATCAAATCAAAGAAAATGAGCAGAGAAACAAAAAAAAAATAATGTCGAATTCAAATCAAAGAAAATGAGAGAGAAACAATAAAAAAAAAAATGTCGAAATCAAATCAAAGAAAATGAGAGAGAAACAAATAAAAAAAAATGTCGAAATCAAATCAAAGAAAAATGAGAGAGAAACAAATAAAAATAAAGTCGAATTCAAATCAAAGAAAATGAGAGAGAAACAAATAAAAATAATGTCGAAATCAAATCAAAGAAAATGAGAGAGAAACAAATAAAAAAAAGTCGAATTCAAATCAAAAGAAAATGAGAGAGAAACAAAAAAAAAAAATGTCGAAAAATCAAAGAAAATGAGAGAGAAACAAATAAAAAAAATGTCGAATCAAATCAAAGAAAATGAGAGAGAAACAAATAAAAAAAATGTCGAAATCAAATCAAAGAAAATGAGAGAGAAACAAATAAAAAAAAAATGTCGAATTCAAATCAAAGAAAACGAGAGAGAAACAAATAAAAATAATGTCAAAATCAAAGAAATGAGAGAGAAACAAAATAAAAATGTCGAAATCAAATCAAAGAAAATGAGAGAGAAACAAATAAAAAAATGTCGAAATCAAATAAAGAAAATGAGAGAGAAACAAATAAAAAAATGTCGAAATCAAATCAAAGAAATGAGAGAGAAACAAATAAAAAAAATGTCGAAATCAAATCAAAGAAAATGAGAGAGAAACAAATAAAAAATAATGTCAAATCAAATCAAAGAAAATGAGAGAGAAAACAAATAAAAAAAAATTCGAAATCAAATCAAAGAAAATGAGAGAGAAACAAATAAAAATAATGAAATCAATCAAAGAAAATGAGAGAGAAACAATAAAAAATGTCGAAATCAAATAAAGAAAATGAGAGAGAAACAAATAAAAAAATAAATCGAAATCAAATCAAAGAAAATGAGAGAGAAACAAATAAAAAAATGTTGAAATCAAATCAAAGAAAATGAGAGAGAAACAAAATAAAAAAAAGTCGAAATCAAATCAAAGAAAAAGAAGAGAGAAAACAAATAAAAAAAAATCGAAATCAAATCAAAGAAAATGAGAGAGAACAAATAAAAAAATGTCGAAATCAAATCAAGAAAATGAGAGAGAAACAAATAAAAAAATGTCGAAAATCAAAGAAAATGAGAGGAAATAAAAAATGTCGAAATCAAATCAAAGAAAATGAGAGAGAAACAAATAAAAAATAATGTCAAAATCAAATAAAAGAAAATGAGAGAGAAACAAATAAAAAAAAAATTTCGAAATCAAATCAAAGAAAATGAGAGAGAAACAAATAAAAAAATAAATCGAAATCAAATCAAAGAAAATGAGAGAGAAACAAATAAAAAATAAATCAAAATCAAAGAAAATGAGAGAAAAAACAAATTAAAAAAAAATGTCGAAATCAAATCAAGAAAAAGAGAGAGAAACAAATAAAAAAAAATGTCGAAATCAAATCAAAGAAAATGAGAGAGAAACAAATAAAAAAATCAATGTCAAAAATCAAATCAAAGAAAATGAGAGAAACAAATAAAAATAATGTCGAAATCAAATCAAAGAAAATGAGAGAGAAACAAATAAAAAAATGTCGAAAGCAAATCAAAGAAAATGAGAGAGAAACAAATAAAAAAAAATGTCGAAATCAAATCAAAGAAAATGAGAGAGAAACAAAAAAAAAATTCGAAATCAAATCAAAGAAAAGATGAGAGAGAAAAAAAAAAAATCAAAAGAAAATAGAGAGAGTCGAAAGCAAATCAAAGAAAATGATGGAGAGAAACAAATAAAATAATGAAAAATCAAATCAAAGAAAAATGAGAGGAAAACAAATTAAAAAAAATGTCGAAATCAAATCAAAGAGTAATAAAGAGAAACAAATAAAAGAAATATTGTCGAAATTCAAGTCAAAGAAAACTCGAGAGAGAAACTTAAAATATAAATATAAATGTCGAAAGACACAAACTCCAAGAAAGAAAATGAGGAGAGAAAAACGAAAATAAAAAAAAGATAATGGTTGAATTCAAAATCAAAAGGAATATGAGACAAGAGAAACACAAATAAAAAAAATGGTCTTTGGAAATCAATCAAAGAAACACTCGAGCAAGAGAAAACAAAAAAGAAAAAAAAAAAAAAAAAAAAAAATGTTGCAATTTCAAAGATCAAGGAGAAATGAAGAACAGAGAGAAAACAATATAAAAAAAAAAATGTTTGAGGAATAATCAAATCAAAAGATAATATAACAAGACGAAGAACCAAAATAAGAAAGAAAAATGAATAACGAAGAATCAAAATAAAAAGAAATGAAAGATGAGAACAAATAAAAAAATAATGTCGAAAGAGCAGTCGAAAAAATAGAGAGAAGAAACAAAATAAATATGTCGAAAAGGAAATCGAGAAGAAAATGATAGAGAAACAAACACTAAAACAATATTAGATAGTCGAAAGCAAATCAAAGAAATGAGAGAGAAACAAATAAAAAGTAATGTCGTAATCAAATCAAAGAAAATGAAGAGAGAAACAATAATTAAAATAATATCGAAATCGAAATCCTCTCCTTCTAAAGAAAATGAGAGAGAAACTAAATAAATAAAATGAAATCAAATCAAAAATCAGATATAATGACGAGAGAGATAAATAAAATGTTGAATTCAAATCAAGAAATGAGAGTAAGAAACCAAATAACAAAATATATAATCCGCCTACGAAATCGAAATATAATAATAAGAAAAATGACCGACTAGCAATACAAATAAAGGAGTAACATGTCGAATAAATGCAAACATTTCTAAAGAAAATGAAAAAGAGAAAAACCAAAATTAAAAAAATATATCTGAAGCGAAAAGGAAAATCAAAAGAATTAGAGATGACGTGAACAAACTAAATAAATAATATAACGATAACGAACTAAAAGAAAATGGGAGAGAAAAACAAATAAAATACGTAGCGACACTCAAATCAAAAGAAGAATGACGAGAGAGAAAACAAAAGTAAAATTAAGTTGATCGAACTTTCAAAATCAGAAAATAGTAAAGAAATACAACAAATAAAAATAACCTAAAGTCGAAAGCAAATCAAAGAAAAATATGAATGAGAAGAAGAGGAAACAAAACACCAAAAAAACTGTCGAAAATCAAAATCCAAAGAATATAATGAGAGAAGACAAAGGAAAAAATAACATGTACAGAAAATTTCATAAAAGGGAGAAAATATGGGAAGAGAGAAACAAAATAAAAAATAAATCGAAAAATCAAATCAAAGGAAATGAGGAGAAACAAATAAAAAAAATGTCGCAAATCAAATAAAAAGAAAATGAAGAGAGGACAGAAACAAAGAAAAAATTAGAGTGCTCCGATATATCAAATACAAAGACAAATGAAAAAGAGGAGAAAGTTGAAATTATGAAGAGATAATGTCTCTCCAATACAAATCAAAGAAATATGCAACTAATATGGACCGAGAAACAAAATAAAAAAAATTGGTCGAAAATTCAGAGATCAAAGAAAATGAAGGAGAGAAAACAAATATAAAATAATGTCGTAATCAAAATCAAAGAAAATGAGAGAGAAACAAATAAAAATAATGTCGAAATCAAATAAAAAAGAAAATAAGAGAGTGAGAACACAATAAAAATTAAAAATACTAGCTCGACAATACAAAAATGCAAAGTAAAATCGAGAGGTGAGATAACAACATAAAAAAAAAAGATAATCGAGAATCAAAAATCGACGAAAGAAAGAAAATGACGAAGAAAACCAAATAAATAAATACATGTCGAAATCAAATCAAAGAAAGACAATGGAAGAGAGAAACGGAAATAAGAAAAGAATGTCGAAATTAAATCAAAGAAAATGAGAAGAGAGAACAAGATAGAAGAGAAAAATTCAAAACAAAGTCGAAAAAGAAGATGTAGAGGAAAGAAACAAATAAAAAGAGGCTAATTAGAGTCGAATCAAATAAAAGAGCAAAAGTGGGAGAGAAACCATAATGTAGAAAAAAATGTACGAACAAATCAAGTCAAGAAAATGAAGAAGAAGATAAAACAAAATATAAAGAAAAAGAGGAATGATCAGAATCTCCAAGATTCAAAAGAGAAGAATGAGAGAATGAAGACAGAGAGTGAAATAGATGATCGAAATGGCAAATCAAAGAAGAAATGAGGAGAGAGAACAAATTATGAGAAAATAGAAAGATGTCATAATCAAATACGAAAGAAAATGAAAAGAGAGAAACAAATAAAAAAAATGGTGAGCGAATTCAAATCAAAGAAAATGGGGGGAGAGAAGAACAAAATAAAAAAAAATGGTCGAAATCAAATAACAAAAAAATGATTGAGTAGAAACAAATAAAAAAAAAATTAATCAAAGACAAATCAAAGAGGAGAATTGAGAGAAACAAATAAAAATAATGTCGAAATGCAAAATCAAATGAAGGAATGGCGGGAGAGAAAAACAATAAAAAAATGTTCGAGACATCAAATCAAACGAAAGAAATGACATAGGAAGAAACAAATAAGAAAAACAATGTCGAAGATATTCCAAATCAAAGGAAAATGAGTCGGTGAGAGAAAACAAATAAAAAAATAAATCGGAAATCGAAAATAAAAGAAAAAGATGAAAGAGAGGGAACAAAATAAAACCAATAAATAAGTCGAAAAGCAAATTCAAAGAATAATGAATAAAAGTGGAGGAGTAAACAAATAAAAAAATCACCTAATAACAATGATCCTTAATGCGAATACAGAGGAAAATGAGAAGCAAGACAAACTAACAATATAAAGAAATAATTGTCGAACAGCAATCAAGTGAAAATGAGGAGAGAAACAAATAAAAAATCAAAAGACAAACCAAATGAAAATATGAGAGAGAAACAAATAAATAAATAAGTGTCCCCGAATTTCAAAATAAAAAGAAAGAATGAGAGAGAAACAAATAAAAATAATGTCGAAAGAAATCAAAGAAAATGATGAGAGAAACAAATAAAAATAATGTCGAAGGAAATCAAAAAAATGAGAGAGAAACAAATAAAAATGTCAAAATCAAATAAAAAAGAATGGGAGAGAAACAAATAAAAAAATGTCGAAATCAAATCAAAAGAACAATGAGAAGAGAAACATAAGGAATAATATCAAAAGCAAATAAAAGAAAATGGGAGAGAAACAAAATAAAAAAAATGTCGAAATCAAATCAAAGAAAATGAGAGAAAACAATATAAAAATTAAAGTCGAAATCAAATCAAAGAAAATGAGAGAGAAAACAAATAAAAATAATGTCAAAATCAAAATCAAAAGAAAATGAGAGAGAGAAACAAATGAAAAATAATTTCGAATCAAATAAAAAAAAAATGAGAGAGAACAAATAAAAAAAATGTATGAATTCAAATCAAAGGAAAGAGAGAGAAACAAATAAAAAAATGTCGAAACAAATAAGAAAAGAAATGAGAGAGAAAACAAATGAAAATAATGTCGAAATCAAATAAAAGCAAAAAGAATCGAAGAGAGAAAACAAATAAAATCAATGTCGAAATCAAATCAAAGGAAAAATGAGAGAGAAACACAAATAAAAAATAAATGTCGAAAGCAATCAAAAAAAATGAAGAGAAACAAATAAAAAATAATGTCGAAATCAATAAAATAAAAATGAGAGAGAAACAAATAAAAAATAATGTCGAAATCAAATCAAAGAAAAATGAGAGAAACAAATAAAAATAATGTCGGAAATCAAATCAAAGAAAAATGAGAGAAAAAATATAAAAAAATTGTCGAAATCAAATCAAAGAAAATGAGAGAGAAAACAAATAAAAATAATGTCGAAAACAAATAAAAAATGAGAGAGAAACAAATAAAAAAATGTCGAATCAAATCAACAAAGAAATGAGAGAGAAATAAATTAAGCAAAAGAAAGATGAATCAAACAAAGAAAAATTGAGAGGAGAAACAAATAAAAAATAATGAAAATGATGAAGACGAACATTCGAATCAAATCAAAGAAAAAGAGAAAGAAACAAATAAAATAAAATGTCGAAATCAAACCAGAAGAAAATAGAATGAAGACAAATAAAAAAAATGTCGAAATCAAATCAAAGAAAATGAGAGAAACAAATAAAAAAAATTGTCGAAATCAAATCAAAGAAAAAGAGAGAGAAACAAATAAAAAAAATGTCGAAATCAAATCAAAGAAAATGAGAGAGAAACAAATAAAAAAAATGTCGAATCAACAGAACAGCAAAAATGAGATCAAAAAAAGAGATGTGATAAATCAAAATCAAGTAAAATGCGAAGAAACAAATAAAAAAACAATTCGAAATCAAAAGAAAATGAGAGAGAAACAAATAAAAATAAAAGTCGAAACAAATATCAAAATAATGTGAAAAAAAAATGAAGAGAATCAAAGAAAATGATGAGTCGAGAACAATAAGAAAGGTAGAAACAAATAAAAAAAGTTCGAAATCGAATCAAATCAAAGAAAATGAGAGAATAAAAAAAAAAAATGTCGAAATTAAAATCAAGAAAATCTGAGAGAGAAACAAATAAATAAAAGTCGAAATCAAATAAAGAAATATGAGATAGAAAGAAAAAAAAATATGTCAGCAAATCAAAGAAATGATATTAGCGAGTGTGCAGAGGGTGAAAAAAATAATAGAAAATGTCGGAAATCAAACCAAAAGAAATGAAGCGATGAGAAAAAAATAAATAAAAAACATGTTGAAAGATCAAATCAAAAAAAATATGAGAGAGAAATACAAATAAAAATAATGTCGAAATCAAAATCAAAGAAGGAATGAGAGAGAGAAACAAATAAAAAAAAAATTCGGAAATCGTAATCAAAGAAATGACTGAAGAGAACACATAAGTTAAAAAAACTGATCGAAATTTCGAAATCAAATGAAAAAAGAGACAGAAGAAATCAAAATTCAAAGGAAATGTGGAAACAAATAAAATGAAAAAAGAGAGAAAACAAATAAAAATAAGTGAAAATAAAATAATGAAGATCAAATCAAGAAAATGACGAGAGAAACAAATAAAATAAATGTGAACAATCAAGAATGAGAAATCAGAGAGAACAAATAAAAAAAAAATGTCGAAAGCAAATCAAAGAAAATGAAGAGAAAACAAATAAAAAAAAAATGTCGAAACAAATCAAAGAAAATGAGAGAGAAACAAAAAAAAATAATATCGAAAGCAAATCAAAGAAATAGAGAGAGAAACAAATAAAAAAAAATGTCGAAAGCAAATCAAAGAAAATGAGAGAGAAAAAAAAAAAAAAAAAAAAAATGTAGAAAGAAAACAAGGAAAATGAAGAGAAACAAATAAAAAAAATGTCGAAATCAAATCAAAGAAATGAGAGAGAAAAAAAAAAAAAAAAATGTCGAAAGAAAATCAAGGAAAATGAGAGAGAAACAAATAAAATTAATATCGAAAACAAATCAAAGAAAATGAGAGAGAAACAAATAAAAATAATGTCGAAATCAAATAAAAAAGAAAATGAGAGAAGTCGAAAATTTAAGAAAGAAATTACTCTTTGTTAATCTTTGGAGGAAAATCTTTGATAAAAGTGATGGATGACATGAGCGAAGAAAGGGTTGATAAAAGGGACAAAGAAGAAGAAGAAGAAGAAAAAGAAGAAGAAGAAGAAAAGTACAAATGGAAATAGACAAAGAAGTGATAAGATATTTAGCAAAATAAACACGAGAAAAAAATTGTCAGATTCCGCTTCTTCCTAATCATAATTCAATAATCAAATCAAGAGAGAAGATTAAAGAGAAAAAGAAAATGAAAAACGAAAAGAAGAAAAAGAAATAGGAGAGAACGAAGATTACGAAGAAAAAAAAGAGTAAAATAATAATAATAATAATAATAATAATAATAATAATGATGATAAAACTAATGATAATGATAAAAAATATAATAATAAAAATTCAATAACAACTAGCAGCTATCAGAAAGCGCATACCTCCGCCATGGCAACTGGGTCACTAATACAAAAGAAAAAAATCACAATTAAAGAATTACATTAAAATCACCTTTTTTTACGTACAAAGGTGACGCTCGTAAACATAACCTCCTTAGCGATGATGAAGGTAATAATGATAATAATAGTTAATGAAGCAATAATTAATAATAATAATAATAAAACATAATTAATTAAATCGATGATGAAGGTAATGATACTCATGCAATAATTAATAATGATAATAATAATAAATAATTAATTTAATCTGGTAGGTAAAAAAATCATAAAAATATCTTATAACTTCTTGTTATCCTTATAATAGTTACTGATGCAATAATTAATAATAAAAATAATAATATTAAATAATTAATTAAATCTGGTTGGTAAAAAAATCATAAAAATATCTTATAACTTCTTGAGTTATCCTAATGATAGTTACTGATGGAATAATTAATAATAATAATAATAAAAAATAATTAATTAAATCTGGTAGGTAAATAATTCATAAAAATATCTTATAACTTCTTGAGTTATCCTGCTAACAAACAAACAAACAAACTAATCAACGCGACCAAAAACATAACCTCCTTGACGTACGTAATAATAACGATGATAAGAAGGAAAAAAAAAAAAAAGAAAGAAAGAAAGAGGAAAATTAAGAAAACAATGGTATTAATGATAATAATACTAAGGAAAAGAACGGGAAAAAAGATATATATAATAAAACGAAAATAGAAAAAAACAAGAAAAAGAAAGAAAATTAAGAAAACAATGATAATAATGACAATAAAACTAAGGAAAAAAACCGGAAAAAGAAATATAAAATAAAACGAAAAACAAGAAAAAAAACAAAACAAGAAAAATGAAAAAGAAAATTAAGAAAACAACAAACAACAACAACAACAACAACAAACAACAACAACAACAAAAACAACAAACACACACGCCGTAAAACCACCCGAAGCGATCGTAGTCGGTGAGTCCGGGCGGAATCGGCAACAAGTCGGTCATATTGTGCAGACTCCCGTTTTCTGCGACCATGTTCTCCTGCATCTATCCAGCAGCGATCCTGGGGGGAACAATTTTAAAAATCAATTAATTCGGAAAAAAAAAATAAAAAAAAAAAGGATGAGGATGGGTGTAAATTCGCGGTTGAAAATATTTCTCGAATATACAGTTGATTAGTGAGTAATTAATAATGGCTCCTAGATAATCCCTGAAGACGTATATACATACACACACACACACACACACACACACACACACACACACACACACACAACACACACAACACACACACACACACATATAGATAGATAGATAGATAGATAGATAGATAGATAGGTAAATAGACACACACACGTGTGTATGCGCGTATAAATATATGCACACACACACACACACCACACATACACACACACACACATATATATATTAACAGAAGACAAAAATGATCGTATCTACCCATAATTCATATCTACTTGATCTTTTTCATACCCTTCTTTATCCCTATAACGCATTTAATCCTATTTACACCTCTTCTTTATGATAAGATAAAAAATCACCTGAAATCCATCGAAAATTATCTCGCCGGCGGTGGCTCTGACGATCAGCTGTTCGCCCAGGAGGTTAAACATGGCGTTGAGACTGCTGAGGGCGGGCTTCAGGGATCGCACACTCCAGGCCGCCGACTGTTGAGGGAAAATCAAGTTAATAGGTGTAATATACGTACATAAACGCACACGCATACATATGTAGATATATACACATACTCTCTCTTTCTCTCTCTCTCCCTCTCTCCTCTCTCTCTCTCTCTCTCTCTCTCTCTCTCTCTCTCTCTCTCTCTCTCTCTCTCTCTCTCTCTCTCTCTCTCTCTCTCTCTCTCTCTCTCTCTCTCTCTCTCTCTCTCTCATACATATATATGTATTGGAACATATATTTATGTAGGTATATATTCATTAGATATTCAGAACGTCTACACTTACACCCAAATATATACAAGCAACATTAACCCTGCAATTTCACATTATTCCCATCACTGTTAATCGCACAAAACCCAAAAATGCTTCATTAAGACAGAACTGAACCCGCAACCGAAGCTCCGAAGCTCCGAAACCGAGACTCACGATCGGCACTGCGTTGACGATGGTGATGACGTCATCCCTCGTATTATTGCCAGACATTTCCTGATCCCAGTGCCACCACCGCTGCTGAAAGAAGGTCACGGTGTGGTTGCGGTGAAAGGTCAAGTTCTGTTTCTCGTGGTATTCTCTGTCCGGAAAAGAAGTGAAAATGGTTAGTGAGAAATTTGGTCTGAATTTCGAAAAAAAATGGGGTTTACAGGTTGGGCATTATCATTATTATTATTTTTTAAAATTTATATTATTATTTTTGCCTTTATTACCTTTCCTATTGTTATCATTATTATTATTGTTTTTGTTGTTATTCCTATTATTACTGATATTGTTATTATTATTATTATTATCACTATTATTATATTATTATATTATTATTATTATTATTATTATTATTATCATTCCTGTTTTATTGATATAGTTGCCATTACTATTTTTAATACAATTACATATAATAATAATTACGATTGAACTAATATATATATATATATATATATATATATAATATATATATATATATGTGTGTGTGTGTGTGTGTGTGTGTGTGTGTGTGTGTGTGTGTGTGTGTGTGTGTGTGTGTGTGTGTGTGTGTGTGTGTGTGTGTGTGTGTGTGTTGTGTGTGTGTGTGTGTGTGGCATGAGGATGTGCAGTGTATGTGAGAGAAAGATAAAAGCCACATTTGCACCCACCTGTAGCAGTACGGGCCCACCTGCTGTACAATAGGCTTCGCTCCTTTCTCAAATTCATCTGGATTGGTAAGATTGAAGAAATATAGACGTAAGAACAGCGGCACGGGAGTTAGGCGCCAAATTTCATAGGCTCGTGATCCTTCCGTCACCTGCATTTGCTGTAAACAAAGAGGTTTCGATCCTAATTTCCAACTTTTCGATCCTAATTTCGATCTCCTGATATTATTCTGTGTAACGCACCTATTCCCGTTTCTCAACACTTAGATTAAAACATAAAATAATCAGAAACAAATAGCAAATTAACTCAGAACTTCAACCGAAAAGAAATAGAAAAGCTCGAAACCCACCGATTGCAACACCGAATCAAAGATGGCGTCGTAGGCCCCGACCAACATGGCGAAACCAGTCCCGGCAGCTAACAGGCTGAGGACGAGCAGAACGATGTGGCACACTGACATTTTCTTCCGTTTTGGGCTCGATTTGAAGGACTGAGGAGTACTCTCGCCTGGAGAACTGCTTTCTGGATAAAAGTGGAGTGACTGGTTAATGTGACTTGAGAATGCGATTAAATTTTTTTTATTTTTATTTTTTTATCGTTTGGGTGATTTTGGGTAAATATGTTGTTTGTCATTACAATGAATAAAATAAATACATTACTTTATGCTTTCCAAAGCTGATAAAAAAGGATGCCTTCCTACCTTCCTTTAAATCAGTCCTGTATTTTTCGTAAACACACACACACACACACACACACACACACACACACACACACACACACACACACACACACACACACACACACACACACACACACACACACACACACACACACAACACACACACACACACATATATTATATGTATATAGGGCTGTCAACTCCCTGACACAAAAAATATGGGATTTGAAGCAGGTGCTACAAGTTGTACGGGACAACTTGTCCTGTACAACTGGTAGTTTTTGGCATCGGGGAATCTGAACAGGTAGTGGATCTAGAAGCGTCATCCATTTTTTTTTGTTTCGAATGTCGCGCGTCATTGCAGATTAGCAACAAACAAAATTAGGTTGGATTAATAAAAGGTAGCATTACCAGGCCAGACAAATTAAATTACAGAGGTGAAAATTCAACCCTATATATATATATATATATATATATATATA
>NW_020869324.1:238763-243763 GCF_003789085.1 Penaeus vannamei | reverse complement strand
ATATATAATATATAATATATATATATATAGTATATGCTATATATTATACATATATATATATATTATATATATATAATTATTTATATATATATATATTAATTCAATTAGATAAAAAATAAATAAATAAATAAACAAATATTATATACATAAATAATATACTATATAAAATATATATATTATATATATATAGATAAATAAATAGTAAATGGAATAATAAATAAATAATAATAAAAAACAAATTATATATATAACTTATATATATATATATATATTATATATATTCATATATATATATATATATATATAAATAAATATATTATATATAAATAGATAATATATATATATAGATATATATATATATATATATATATATATACTATACTATATAGTATAATAGTATGATATAGATAGATAAATAATATATATATATATAAATAAATAAATATATATATGTATATATATATATATATTATATAATATATATATATTATATATTATATATATAATTATATATATATATGGGTGGATAGACAAAAGATAGAATGGATGGTCAATCAGACCGATGGAGACAGATAGACAAGTAGAGAGACAGACCAACACAGACAACCACACGCAAAGAGAGAGCTCAGCAACACCTTAAAGAGGGAGAGATAAAGAGATTGATAGGTACCGCTTGGTCATGTGACTTTTTGGGTTATAATGAGGTATTAATATTCTTTGTCGTTGAGTGATAATAAAAAGACAGTTTGAAATTATGGAGTATTTTATTTGAATTTCTTAATGATTATAAAATGCACATGAGCGCACGTACGCACACACACACGCACACGCACACACACAGACACACACACGCACACACACACACACACACTCTCGCACACACGCACACACACACTCCCGCACACACACGCATGTATAATATTACATATGAATGGACTAGATAAATGACCTTAATTAAACCCGAATATCGGACCAGAAATAAAATCAGCAGTAAAAATACTGCTAGTAGTAATCGCAGTAGTTGTAGTAATAGTAGTTGTAGTAGTAGTAGTAGTTGTAGTAATAGTAGTATAGTAGTAGTAGTAGTAGTGTAGTTGGTGGTAGTAGTAGTAGTAGTAGTTGTAGTAGTAGTAGTAGTTGTAGTTTGTAGGTAGTAGTAGTAGTAGTAATAGTAGTAGTAGTAGTTGTAGTAGTTGTAGTAGTAGTAGTTGTTGTTGTAGTAGTAGGAATAGAAGTTGTAGTTGTAGTTGTGCTAGTAGTAGTAGCAATAGTAGCAGCAGTAGTAGTAAAGATACATTTACAAACACACAACACGCAAAACAAACACACAAAACAAACACACAACAAACACACACACACAAAACAAACAAACAAACACACACACATCACACCAAAGTCTTCCTCCTCTTCATGAAGTGCCGCGTCAGAACACCGACCACCAAGAGGCTCCCGACGGCGATCATCACCGACCATATGATCGTCATGGTGGGAGACCTCATCATGAAGAGAAGCGTCTGCAGTTGGCCGACCATCTCCTCTGGGACTCCGGCTGCCACTTCGAACCACATGAAGAGCATGTACACTTCGGGGACTTCACTTAAGATGCTGTTGGGGGGGGGGGGAGAGGGTGGTGGGGGGAGGTATGGGGGGTAGGTGGGAGAGGGGGTAGAGGTGGAGAGAGGTATGGGGGTAGGGGGGGTTGGGTGGAGGGGGAGGAGGAGGAAAAAAGAGGTGGGGTTTAGTATAGTATAATAAATGATGATAATGATAATAATGATAATGATAATAGTGATAATGATGATGATGTTAATATTAATATTAATGATAATAATAATGAAAACAATAATAATATAAATCATTATTATTACCATAGCAAAACTGGCAATGAAAATAATGATAAAAATTATTATGATAATGAAGATTATAACAATAATACTAACAACAATGACAATAATAATAGTAATAACAATAACATCAATAATAATAAAACCACCACCACTACCAGTACAACAAATTCTAACAACAAATTAAAACAAAGAAAAAATGACAACTAACTCGATCTCTCCAACAAATTCTAACAACGACAACAACAAAGAAATGAAAAAGGCAACTAACTCGATCTTTTCTACAAATTCTAACAACAAAAAAAATTATTACCAAAGAAAAGACAACTTACTTATCTTTCCCACACTTCTTAACAAATTCTAACAACAACAAAGAAATTATTACAAAGAAAAAGACACACTTTACTTGATCTTTCCCACACATTCTAACAAATTCTAACAACAACAACAAAGAAATTAAAACAAAGAAAAAACAGCAACAACTAACTCGACTTTCCCACAAATTCTAACAATATCAAAAACAACAACAATGAAATTAAAACAAAGAAAAACAAGTAACTCGATCTTTCCAACAAATTCTAACAAATTCTAACAACAACAACTAAGAAATTAAAACAAAATAACAACTAACTCGATCTTTCCAACAAATTCTAACAAATTCTAACAACAACAACAACAAAATTAAAACAAAGAAAAAAACAACTCGATCTTTCCAACAAATTCTAACAAATTCTAACAACAACAAACAACAAAATTAAAACAAAGAAAAACAACTCGATCTTTCCCACAATTCTAACAAAGTCTAACAACAACAAAGAAAATTAAAAAAAAGAAAGCAAATTAACTCAATCTTTCCAACAAATTCTAACAACAACAAAGAAAATGAACTAAACAAAGCAACAACAACTAACTCGATCTTTCCAACAAATTCTAACAAATTCTCAAACAACACACAAACAAAGAAACCAAAACAAAGAAAAAAAAACAACTAACTCGTCTTTCCCACAATTCTAACAAAATTCTAACAAAACAACAAAGAAACAAAACAAAGAAAAAGACACACTTTACTTGATCTTTCCCACACATTCTAACAAATTCTAACAACAACAACAAAGAAATTAAAACAAAGAAAAAACAGCAACAACTAACTCGACTTTCCCACAAATTCTAACCAATATCAAAAACAACAACAAAGAAATTAAAACAAAACAAAAGAAAAACAACTAACTCGATCTTTCCAACACATTCTAACGAACAACAACAAAGAAATTATACAAAAAAACAACTAACTCGATTTTCCAAAAAATTCTAAAACAACAAAAAAATCAAAACAAAGAAAAAGAGACACCTTACTCGATCTTGCCCACAAATTCTAACAACCAACAACTAAGAAATTAAAACAAAGAAAAACACTAACCCGATCTTTCCACAATTCTAAACAAATTCTAACAAAATTCTAACAACAACAAAGGAATGAAACAAAGAAAAAACAACTAACTCGATCTTTACCAACAAATTCTTAACAACAAAGAAATAAAACAAAGAAAAAAAACAACTAACTCATCTTTCCAACAAAGCTAGCAACAAACAAAGAAATTATTACAAAGAAAATTGAACACCTTACTCGATCTTGCCCACAAATCTAACAACAACAACTAAGAAATTAAAACAAAATAACAACTAACTCGACTTTCCAACAATTCTAACAATATCCAAAATCAACAACAAGAAATTAAACAAAGAAAAAACAGCAAACAACTAACTCGACTTTCCCACAAATTCTAACAATATCAAAAAACAACAACAATGAAATTAAACAAAGAAAAAAACAAGTAACTCGGATCTTTCCAATACATTTGACACAACAACAAAGAAAATATATAAAAACAAAAAACAAAAAACATTTAATAAAGAAAAAAAAAAAATTCTAACAACAACAAGAAAATATACAAAAAAAAAAACAACTAACTCGATCTTTCCAGAAAAATTTCTAAACAACAAAGAAATTAATAAAAAAAAAACAACTAACTCGATCTTTCCAGAAAAAAATCTAACAACAACAAAGAAAATAATACAAAAAAAAAACAACTAACTCGATCTTTCCAGAAAAATTCTAACAACAAAAGAAATAATACAAAAAAAACAACTAACTCGATCTTTCCCAGAAAAATTCTAACAACAACAAAAAAATTCAAAACAAAGAAAAAGAGACACCTACTCGATCTTTCCAACAAATTCTAACAACAACAACTAAGAAATTAAAACAAAGAAACAACTAACTCGATCTTTCCCACAAATTCTAACAAATTCTAACAACAAAGAAATTAATACAAAGAAAAAACAACTCGATCTTTCCAACAAATTCTAACAACTAACAACTAACAACAAAAGAATTAAAAAAGAAAAAACACACTAAACTCGATCTTTTAACAAATTCTAACAAATTCAACAACAACAAAGAAATTAAAACAAAGAAAAAAAACAACTAACTGATCTTTCCACAACTTTCTAACAAATTCTAACAACAACAACAAAGAAATTAAAACAAAAAAAGAGACACGTTACTCGATCTTTCCCACAAATTTTAACAACATCAACAACAACAACAAAGAAACCAAAACAAAGAAAAAAAAAACAACTAACTATCTTTCCCACAACTAACAAATTCTAACAACAACAACAAAAAAACCAAAACAAAGAAAAAAACCCAACTAACTCGATCTTTCCCACAAATTCTAACAAATTCTAACAACAACAACAAAGAAATTAAAACAAAGAAAAAACAACAACTAACTCGATCTTTCCCACAAATTCTAACAAATTCTAACAACAACAACAAAGAAATTAAAAACAAAGAAAAACCCAAACTAACTCGATCTTTCCCACAAATTCTAACAATTTCAACAACAACAACAACAACAAAAACCAAAACAAAGTTAACTCGATCTTTCCACAACTAACAAATTCTAACAACAACAAAGAAATTATTTACAAAGAAAAAGCAACAACTCGATCTTTCCACCAACTTCAAACAACAAAAAATTAAAACAAAGAAAAAACAACAACTAACTCGATCTTGCCGCGTCCAAGGGCGTTCCCAGGATAAGGACGAACCAGCATGTTGATCTGCATCCTCGCCGCCACCCACATGGGCGT
>NW_020869324.1:221263-223763 GCF_003789085.1 Penaeus vannamei | reverse complement strand
ACTTCAGTAATAGACATAACAAATAAGTAGATAAAACTTCAGTAATAGACATGAGTAACAAATAAGTAGATAAAACTTCAGTAATAGACATAAGGAACAAATAAGTAGATAAAACTTCAGTAATAGACATAAGGAACAAATAAGTAGATAAAACTTCAGTAATAGACATAAGGAACAATAAGTAGATAAAACTTCAGTAATAGACATAAGGAACAAATAAGTAGATAAAACTTCAGTAATAGACATAAGTAATAAGTAGATAAAACTTCAGATAGACATAAGGAAACAATAGTAGATAAAACTTCAGTAATAGACATAAGTAACAAATAAGTAATAAAACTTCAGTAGACTAAGGAACAAAGAAGTAGATAAAACTTCAGTAATAGACATAACAAATAAGTAGATAAAACTTCAGTAATAGACATGAGTAACAAATAAGTAGATAAAACTTCAGTAATAGACATAAGGAACAAATAAGTAGATAAAACTTCAGTATAGACATAAAAAATAAGTAGATAAAACTTCAGTAATAGACATAAATAAGTAGATAAAACTTCAGTATAGACATAAGGAACAAATAAGTAGATAAAACTTCAGTAATAGACATAAGGAACAAATAAGTAGATAAAACTTCAGTAATAGACATAAGTAACAAATAAGTAGTAAAACTTCAGTATAGACATAAGGAACAAATAAGTAGATAAAACTTCAGTAATAGACATAAGTAACAAATAAGTAGATAAAACTTCAGTAATAGACATAAGGAACAAAGAAGTAGATAAAACTTCAGTAATAGACATAAGTAACAAAAAGTAGATAAACTTCAGTAATAGACATAAGGAATAAGTAAATAAACTTCAGCAATAGACATAAGGAACAAATAAGTAGATAAAACTTTCAGCACATAAGTACAAATAAGTAAGTAGATAAAACTTCAGTAATAGACATAAGGAACAAATAAGTAGATAAAACTTCAATAGACATAAGAACAAATAAGTAGAGCTAGACATAAGGAACAATAAGTAGATAAAACTTCAGTAATAACATAAGACAAATAAGTATTCAGTAATAGACATAAGTAACAAATAAGTAGATAAAACTTCAGTAATAGACATAAGGAACAAATAAGTAGATAAAACTTCAGCAATAGACATAAGTAACAAATAAGTAGATAACTTCAAATAGACATAAGGCAAATAAGTAGATAAAACTTCAGCAATTAAGCAAATAAGTAGATAAACAAATCTTCAGTAATAGACATAAACAATAAGTAGATAAAAACTTCAGTAATAGACATAAGTCAAATAAGTAGATAAAACTTCAGTAATAGACATAAGGAACAAATAAATAGATAAAACTTCAGCAATAGACATAAGGTACAAATAAGTAGATAAAACTTCAGTAATAGACATAACAAATAAGTAGATAAAACTTCAGCAAATAGAATAAGGACACAAATAATAGATAGCAATAGACATAAGTAACAAATAAGTAGATAAAACTTCAGTAATAGACATAACAAATAAGTAGATAAAACTTCAGCAATAGACATAAGTAACAAATAAGTAGATAAAACTTCAGCAATAGACATAAGGTACAAATAAGTAGATAAAACTTCAGCAATAGACATAAGTAACAAATAAGTAGATAAAACTTCAGCAATAGACATAAGATACAAATAAGTAGATAAAACTTCAGCAATAGACATAAGTAACAAATAAGTAGATAAAACTTCAGTAATAGACATAAGTAACAAATAAGTAGATAAAACTTCAGTAATAGACATAAGTAACAAATAAGTAGATAAAACTTCAGCAATAGACATAAGGAACAAATAAGTAGATAAAACTTCAGTAACAGACATAACAAATAAGTAGATAAAACTTCAGTAATAGACATAAGTAACAAATAAGTAGATAAAACTTCAGTAATAGACATAAGGAACAAATAAGTAGATAAAACTTCAGCAATAGACATAAGGAACAAATAAGTAGATAAAACTTCAGTAATAGACATAAGGAACAAATAAGTAGATAAACTTCAGCAATAGACATAACAAATAAGTCAGCAATAGACATAAGTATAAAACTTCAGATAGACATAAGGAACAAATAAGTAGATAAAAACTTCAGCAATAGACATAAGTCAAAATAAGTAGATAAAACTTCAGTAATAGACATAAGGAACAAATAAGTAGATAAAAGTAATAGACATAAGTAACAAATAAGTAGATAAAACTTCAGTAACAGACATAAGTAACAAATAAGTAGATAAAACTTCAGTAATAGACATAAGGTACAAATAAGTAGATAAAACTTCAGTAATAGACATAAGGAACAAATAAGTAGATAAAACTTCAGTAATAGACATAAGTAACAAATAAGTAGATAAAACTTCAGTAATAGACATAACAAATAAGTAGATAAAACTTCAGTAACAGACATAACAAATAAGTAGATAAAACTTCAGTGATAGACATAAGTAACAAATAAGTAGATAA
>NW_020869324.1:216263-218763 GCF_003789085.1 Penaeus vannamei | reverse complement strand
AGAGAGAGAGAGAGAGAGAGAGAGAGAGAGAGAGAGAGAGAGAGGAAAGAGATAGAGATAGAGAGAGGAAAGAGATAGAGATAGAGCATATCATTATCATTATCATTGTTATCATTATCTTTGCTATCATTATTACTCCCAAAAGTGTTGCCAATATCATTATCATCATAATAATCACCACCATTATTATATTATACACAATTACACAATTTCTATATGTCCATGCAGATACCCACTGATGGAAAAGTCAGAGGAACATATATAACCGTAATTTCACTTCATCAGAAAGGCACAAGAGACATAACAACTTTGGTTTAAAAGGAAAACTACTAACTATAACACAAAAAAATAACACATTTATATTCTGGCCTAGGTGTGTATAGGATTTTAGACTATCCTACAATACACCTACAATCACATTAGCCAAATGTAGACAAGGTATGAATGAGAATGAATATCTTCACAATACAAGAGATGTATTTAAATCGAAACCCGTCAAATACATCTCTTGTATTGTGAAGATATTCATTCTCATTCATACCTTTTCTACATTTGTCAACATGAATACGGCTTATACTAGCCAAATATACCAGGATATATGCTAGGAGGGGGTATACTCTGGTTTATTACACCGGGACCAATATACACTGTGATAAAGTTGATAATGATATTAATAAAAGCAACTTGAAGATCATCATCATTATCGAACATTTTTTTTCACTTCTTGCTGCAATAAACATTCTTTAAACACATGATATACAGGTTCTTAATATCATAGGCTGTAATACGAGCGTTGACAACATATAATGATGACAGTGATGATGATGGTGATGATGACGGTGATGATGATGATGATGATGATGATGATGATGATGATGATGATGATGATGATGATGATGATGATGATGATGATGATGATGATGATGGTGATGATAGTGGTGATGCTGATGATGTTGATGGTGTGGTAATGGGGATGGAGATGGTCGCGACGGTGATAATGATGGTGATATGGTGATTGTAGTTGTGCTGATGGTGATATGACGATGGTGCTGGTGATGATATTGATGGTGATGGTGTGGTCATGATGATGGTTATGATGAAGATTGTTGATGGTGATGATAATGGTGATGGTTGTGACGATGGTGGTGAGGATAATGATTGATGATGATGATGATAATGATGGTTATGATGATAATGGTGGTGGTTATGACGATGGTGGTGAGGATAATGATGATGATGATGATGATAATGATGATGATGGTGGTGGTGGTGTCAGTAATAATAAAAACGATAGCAATGATAATGATAATACTGATAAACTAATATTAATGTTAAAGTAATAATGGCAATAACACTGACAGTAATAATAATGATAATGATAATGATAATGATAATAAGAGTGATAACAATAATAACAAAGATAATGATAATGGTAATGACGATAATGAAAATAAAAAAAACAGTAGTGATAATTGTAATAACAATAATGATAATGATAATAATCATGATGATAATGATGATAATGATAACAAAAACAACAAAGACAATGGTAATGATAATGATAATAAAGATAATAACAATAATTATGATAACAACAACTATGATAAGAATCATAATAACAACAACCATAATGATGGTGATGATGATAGCAATAGTAATAATGATAATGATAATGATACTATTACCTATTACTACTACTACTACCACTAATAATAGCAAAATAATACCAATAATCACAACAATAACAACAACAACGATAATAATGATAATAATTATTTGAGTAATATCAATAATGATAGTGATAATGATATTGACAATACTGATAACAATGGCATTACTGCAACTACTACCAATAATAACATTAGTAATGATAATAAAAATAGTAGAAATAGCAATAAGATAATAGCACTACTATTGACACTCATAATCATGTTAGTAAAAGTAATAATGGCAACAAAACTATAATAATGTTACTAATGACAATGACACTATTACTGCTACTATTACTACTAGTACTACTACTACTACTACTAAACTAGTTGTAGCAATAATGATGGTCATAATAATTTTGGCCGTAATGAGGATGGTTATCACTTTCATGATTTTATAATGATGATGATTAGGATAAGGACGATGGGAAATACACCAAAATGGTAATGTTAATGATAACAATACTGATATTGATGTTGATAACAATTATAACAACAATGAAGATCATGATACTGACAACGATAACAATAACAACATCAACAATAACAATTATGGGGCTGACAACGATGATAGTAATAACCTCAACAACAGGAAATGGGCAAAAGAAGAGTAAAAATAGCAATATGACAATGACAGTCATAAGAATACACTGTCAAAAGAATAGTCGAAAAAAATAATAATGTCGAATATTTACCTCCACCAGAATAGGCCTCGTTGTCATAAGTATAAGAGGCCATTTTGTTTTTGTCTTTTTTTTCTCTCTCTCTCTCTCTCTCTCTTTCTCTCTGTT
>NW_020869324.1:193763-196263 GCF_003789085.1 Penaeus vannamei | reverse complement strand
TTTTTTTTTTTTTTTTTTTTTGAGTTCAGTCTGAAGTTTAGAAAGATTATGGTGGAGTTCAGAATTCCACATTTGTTGTCCTTTTGCCCTTTGAAATTCCTTTATTTTCTCTCTGCCTCTTTGTTTCTGTTTCTGTTTATGTTTCTTTGTCTCTCCCTTCCCCCTTCTTCTCTCTACCTCTCTCTCTCTCTCTCTCTCTCTCTCTCTCTCTCTCTCTCTCTCTCTCTCTCTCTCTCTCTCTCTCTCTCTCTCTCTCTCTCTTTCTCTCTCCCTATCTCTATCTCCATCTCTCTCTCTATGCTTAGGTTGATCCCTCCAATACCCCTCCCCTCCCTTGGACCCCTCCCTTAGCTTCTCTCGAGCCCTTCCCTCTCTCTCCCTGTCCTTCCCTTCCCTTTCCCTGTCCTTCCCTTCCCTCTCCCTGTCCTTCTCCCCCTCTCCCCCTTATCCTTCCCTTCCCTCTCCCCCTTCCAATACGTTCATCCAACCTTTATCTTCCTCTTCTTCCTCCTCACCCTCTCCCATCTGCTCCCTACTCTTTCCTCTCTCCTCTTCTCATCCATCTCCCTCCATTTCCCAACCCCTGTCTCCTTCTCTCTGCCTTCTCGCCTTCCTCCCCCTTTCTCTCTACCTCCCTACCTACTCCTCCCTTATTCTTCCCTTTCCCTTACTTTCCCCTTACCTCCTTTCCCCTGTCTTCCCTCTACTCCCCTCTTTCTCTTCCTTTCCCCACTCCCCTTCCCTTCCACTCCAAGACCTCCCCCTTCTCTCTATCCTTCCCTCCCCCTTCTTTTCTCCCCCTCCCACACCCCTCATCCCTATATCCCTTCCCCCCTCCCCCTTTCCTCTATCCTTCCCTACCCCTTCCCGCTCCCCTCATCCCTCTATCCCTCTCCCCCCAATCCTTCTCCCTTCTATCCCTCTATCTCCCCCACCCTCCTTCTTCCTCTCCTCCCTCCTACTCCTTCCTCCCCATCCCTCTCCTCCTTCCTCTCCCTCCTCCCATCCCTCGACCCCCCACCCTCCCCTCCTCCTTACCCTCTTCCCCTATCCCTCTTTCCTTCCCCCTCCCCCCACCCCTCCTCCCATCCCTCGACTCATCCTCCCCCTCCTCCTTACCCTCTCCCCCTATCCCTCTTTCCTTCCCCCCTCCACCCCCCCACCCCATGTGAGCTAACAGCCGGCAAAACCTGGTCATGTTTGAAGACCTATTTGCCCAACATAACACCGAGTGCTGGCAGTCAATCTCATAGACGTGTCTCTGCAGCGTCAACATATGTCGGGGAAAAGAGAAAAAAAGGGAGAAAGAAAAGAGGGGAAAAAGAAGAAAGAGAAGAAAAAGAGGGAGAAGAAAAAAGAGGGAGGGAGAAAAAGAGGAGAAAAAAAAAGAAGGGAGAAAAGAGGGAGGGAGAAAGAAGAGGAGGGAAGAAAGAAAAGAGGGAGGAGAAAAGAGGGAGAGAAAAAGGGAGAAAGAAAAGGGAGAAAAAAGGGAGAAAGTAAAGAAGGAGAAAAAAAACGAGGGAAGAAGAAAAAAGAGGGATGGAGAAAAAGGAGAAAGAAAAAAAGGGTGAAAGATAAGAGGGAGAAAGAAAAAAGAGGGAGAGAGAGAAAGGGAGGGAGTAGGAAAAATAGAAAATAGAGGGGGATAGGAGGGATGAGAGAAAGGGAGAGGTTGAGAAAGAAAGAGGAGGGAGAAAAGGAGGAGGAGAGGGAGGAGGGATGGAAGGATATGAAAGGGAGAAGAGAATAGGGGGATTAGAAAAGGGGATAAGAGAAGAGAGGGAATAAGAAGGATGAAAATAGGAAAGGTAGAGGAGGAGGAAGAGGAAGAGGAAGGAAGAGGAAGAGGAAGAGAGAGAGAAGGGAGGGAGAAAGAGATGGAAGAGAGGGAAGAATGAGGAAGAGGAGAATGTCAGGGAAGAAGGATGAAGAAGAAGAAGGAAGAAGAAGAAGAGGGGGAAGAGAAGAGAGGAGAAAAGGAACAACAGGAGGAGAATAGCAAGGAGAGAGAATAATGAGAGAAAAAGATAAGAAAAGGAGGATCAGAAGAAGGAAAACAAGGTGGATAAGGGAAGGGAAGAAATAGATTGTTAAGAAAACGGATAAAAAGATAGATAAACAAACAGACAAATAGACAGAAAGAAAGATAGATGTACAGATAGACATAAACAAGTACATATCTTTAGAAAATCATACACACATCAAATTAAAACAAAGATGAAAGAAAAATATAAACAAATAACAAACTTTGATAATCTCAAGAAAGAGAATAAAAGAAGGAGAGATAAGGAGACAGACAGACAGACAGAGACGAGAGATACTTACAGCATCCCCGCCAAGCATCAAATTACTAGATCTGCCTCTTCTTGGCTTCGAGAATTCACATCTTGACTCCATCGGGGATTTTTTTTTTTTTTTTTGTCTTCTTCGTCTCTTTTTGGTTGCTGTTTTTTGTATTTTCTTTGTTTTTTGTTTTTTAATTTTCTTTATGTGTTTTTGT
>NW_020869324.1:171253-173753 GCF_003789085.1 Penaeus vannamei | reverse complement strand
AGCCTTGGGGTGGTGGAGGGGTGGAGAAGGGCCTTGGGTGGTGGTGGAGGGTGGAGAAGGGCCTTGGGTGGTGGTGGAGGGTGGAGAAGGCCTTGGGTGGTGGTGGAGGGGTGGAGAAGGGCCTTGGGTGGTGGAGTGGAGTTGGAGGGGTGAGAAGAGCCTTGGGTGGTGGTGGAGGGTGGAGAAGGGCCTTGGGTGGTGGTGGAGGGGTGGGAGAAGAGCCTTGGGTGGTGTGGAGGGGTGGAGAAGAGCCTTGGGTGGTGGTGGAGGGGTGGAGAAGGGCCTTGGGTGGTGGTGGAGGGGTGGAGAAGAGCCTTGGGTGGTGGTGGAGGGTGGAGAAGAGCCTTGGGTGGTGGTGGGGGTGGAGAAGGGCCTTGGGTGGTGGTGGAGGGGTGGAGAAGGGCCTTGGGTGGTGGTGGAGGGTGGAGAAGAGCCTGGGTGGTGTGGAGGGGTGGAGAAGGGCCTGGTGGTGGTGGAGGGTGGAGAAGGGCCTTGGGTGGTGGGAGGGGTGGAGAAGGCTTGGGTGGTGGTGGAGGGGTGGAGAAGGGCCTTGGGTGGTGTGGAGGGGTGGAGAGAGCCTTGGTGGTGGTGGAGGGGTGGAGAAGAGCCTGGGTGGGTGGAGGGGTGGAGAAGGGCTTGGGTGGTGGTGGAGGGGTGGAGAAGGGCCTTAGGTGGTGGTGGAGGGGTGGAGAAGAGCCTTGGGTGGTGGTGGAGGGGGTGGAGAAGGGCCTTGGGTGGTTGCCATGGGTGGTGGTGGAGGGGTGAGAAGGGCTTGGGAGAAGGCTTGGGTGGTGGTGGAGGGGTGGAGAGGCCTGGGTGGTGGTGGAGGGGTGGAGAAGGGCCTTGGGTGGTGGTGGAGGGGTGGAGAAGGTTGGGGTGGGTGGTGGAGGTGGAGAAGGGCCTTGGGTGGTGGTGAGGGGTGGAGAAGAGCCTTGGTGGTGGTGGAGGGGTGGAGAAGCCTTGGGTGGTGGTGGAGGGGTGGAGAAGAGCCTTGGGTGGTGGTGGAGGGGTGGAGAAGGGCCCTTGGGTGGTGGTGGAGGGGTGGAGAAGAGCCTTGGGTGGTGGTGGAGGGGTGGAGAAGGGCCTTGGGTGGTGGTGGAGGGGTGGAGAAGAGCCTTGGGGGTGGTGGAGGGTGGAGAAGAGCCTTGGGTGGTGGTGGAGGGGTGGAGAAGGGCCTTGGGTGGTGGTGGAGGGTGGAGAAGAGCCTTGGGTGGTGGTGGAGGGGGTGGAGAAGGCCTTGGGTGGTGGTGGAGGGGTGAGAAGAGCCTTGGTGGTGGTGGTGGTTGGTGTGGTGGAGGGGTGGAGAAGAGCCTTGGGTGGTGAAGGGGAGGGGTGGAGAAGGGCCTTGGGTGGTGGTGGAGGGGTGGAGAAGGGCTTGGGTGGTGGTGGAGGGGTGGAGAAGGGCCTTGGGTGTGGTGGAGGGGTGGAGAAGGGCCTTGGGTGGTGGTGGAGGGGTGGAGAAGGGCCTTGGGTGGTGGTGGAGGGTGGAGAAGGGCCTTAGGTGGTGGTGGAGGGGTGGAGAAGTGGTTGGAGAGAGTAGGAGGCAGTGTGGGTGAGAGGGGAGAGGTGGGGTTGGGGAAGGAGTGGTTGGGAGTTGGGGGGGGGGCGTTAGGCATTACAGCACTGAGGACGTGTGTGTGTATGTTCGTGTGTGTGTGTTCGTGTGTGTGTGTTTCTGTGTATGTTGTTTCTGTGTGTGTGTGTATGTGTTGTGTGTGTGTGTTGTGTGTGTGTATGTTCATGTGTGTTGTGTGTGTGTATGTGTGTGTTGTGTGTGTGTGTGTGTGTGTGTGTGTGTGTGGTGTGTGTGTGTGTGTGTGTGTGTGTGTGTGTGTGTGTGTGTGTATGTGTGTGTGTGTGTGTGAGTGTGTGTGTGTGTGTGTGTGTGTGTGTGTGTGTATGTTCTGTGTGTGTGGTGTGTTTGTGTGTGTGTGGGTGTGTTTCTGTGTATGTTCGTGTGTGTGTGTGTGTTCTCTGTGTGTGTGTGGTGTGTGTATGTTCGTGTGTGTGTGTGTTGTGTGTGTGTGTGTTCATGTGTGTGTGTGTGTGTGTGTGTGTGTGTGTGTGTGTGTGTGGTGTGTGTGTGTGTCGGTTTGTGAATCTTCATGTGTGTGTTTCTTGTGTGTGTGTGTGTGTGTGTATGTTCATGTGTGTGTGTGTGTGTGTGTGTGTGTGTGTGTGTGTGTGTGTGTGTGTGTGTGTGTGTCGGTTTGAACACGACGTAACATGATCGCCAAACAATGAATCTTTGCAGAATTTAACAGACAAATAAATTAAATGAATGAACGAGCGACTGAGTAATTAATATCCCGAGATGAATGAATTATATGAATGAATTATTTATGCAAATGAGTGAGGGATATTATGGCACAAAAATCTTAAAGTTGGCAACCATGCGATGCCTCCCCCTCCCCTCCTCCCATTCCTCCCCCCCTATTTCTCCTCCGTACCCCCCTCCCTCCCCTCCTCCCGATCCCAAAAAGAGACACTGATTTTGGAA
>NW_020869324.1:161253-166253 GCF_003789085.1 Penaeus vannamei | reverse complement strand
GATTAAGTACCAGGAGACTCAATTATCGCTTTCTCGTACTTCGATCTGTAAATCACTCTTAAATCCACGATAGGTTCAATTAACTATTTGGGGAGGTTGAGTTTAGAGTTTGTTAGGGATTAGGTTAGGGTATGGGAGAGTGGGTTAGGTTTAGGCTCATTGGTACAAGAGGGATTTCGGTTGTTCTTGCCAATATTGGATTCGGTAATCATCAGATGCAGATAGGTTATTATGCATTGGGGAGTTTAAGTGGGTTAGTTGTTAGGGTTAGGTAGTGGTTGGGGAGTAGTTAGTGGCTAGAAATGACAAGGGAGAGTCAAATTTCGTTTTCTTCCCAAATTGGTCGTAAATCATCCAAATACAGAGTAGGTTAATTAGTGCAATTGGGGAGGTTTAGGTTAGGTTATACGTTGGTAGGTTGGGTAAGGGTTAGGATAGGTAGGTTAAGGTTAGGAGAGCTCAAAAATATAAGAGCATATTTGTTTTCTCTACCATGTTAAAATATCAATCTAAGTCGAATTTACATTACATGCTTTGGGGGTTAGGTAGGGAGGGTAGAAGGGATAGAGAGAGAGAGAGAGAGAGAAGAACAGAGAGAAGAAGTCGTTGGGTTAGGATAAGGTTCGGTTAGGTTAGGATTTAGTTGATTAGGGTTAGGTTCGGGTTGGTTAGGGTAGGGGTTAAGGATATATGTTGGAATAGGCTGCACATTTTGCAGAGACTCCACATTTCGTTTGCTCCAGTAAAATGTGATCGTATCATCTAATCAGATAAGGTTATGTTAACCTGGCCAATATTGGTTAAGGTTAGTATAAGGTTACGTTGGTGTAAGGATTAGGTTAGGTTGGGTTTGGCAAAAAATTTGAAACCGGAGATATTCCGAAATTTCGGTTTCGCTCAACCATATTATGATCGTAAGATCATACTAAATGCCACGATAGGATTACATTACCTGGCAATTGGGGAGGGATTAGTTAGGTTAAATTGAGGTTAGGGTTGGTATAGGTGTGGTGAGGATTGGGTTAGGAAGGGCGTCAATTAACGGGAAGATTCAATTTGTTTTCTCACAGAAACTTGAATGTAAATCACTCTTCCCGGTAGGTTAATTAGCACTGCAAAATTGGAGGGAAGGTTAGGTTAGTTACGTTGGTTAGCTTAGGTTTAGGTATAGGTGGGTAAGGGTTAGTTGGGTGCAATTATACCCCAGGAGAAGCAAAATTTGGTTTTTCAATGCTTGGAATCGGTAAATAACTTAATACACGATAGGTTACATTTGCAATTTGGGGAGATTAGAGTTAGGTGTAGTTGGTTAGGTTTTAGGTTAGGTTTAGGATTAGGTTAGGCTCAAGATTTACCAGGAGGACTCCCAAATTTCGTTTTCTCACATACTGTCGTAAATGTCCAATTTAAGTGCACGAATAGGGTTATTAAAGAGAGGGACGAGAAGGAGAAGAGAGAGAGAGAGAAAAATAAAACAGAAAGACAGACAAGACAGAAGGAGAGTACCATGGATAAAAGGAAAGTAAAAAAGAACAGAAGGACAGAACAGATGAGAGAGAGAGAAGAGTTTGTTCTAGCTCCGTTTCCGAATTCTGGATATTGAAGATATTGAAACCGGGAAAAGAAAGATATTAAACAAAAATATAAATATAATATATAATAAGATAATAATATAATATATAATAATATAATAATATAATATAAAATATATAAATAATAATAATATAAATAATATATTAAATAAATAATAATATAATAATATATAATATCCCGGGGTTACTTAATGCATTAAGTTATGTGTGTAAGGACGCATTAACAAAAAAAAAAAATTTACGAAAAAGAAATAAAGAAAAAAGAAATCGTATAATTAAGAATCTCACAAGCAGGATATCTATATCAATATCTTATCTGATCATCTATGTAATCGATCTGTCTATAATCTATGTTTCTCTCTCTCTTCTCTGCTTCTTTTCTTCTCCTCTCTCTCCTCTCTTCTTCTCTTTTGTTCTCTCTAATCTTCTCTTTCTTTCACTGTCTCTTCATTTCTCTTTCTCTTTCTCTTTGTCTCTTCTCTCTGTTCTCTCTCTCCTTCTTCTTCTTCTTCTGCTCTTCTCTTCTTCTGGTTCTTTCTCTTTTCCTCTCCTTCTGCGTTCACTCGCTCGCCCCCCACCCTTCCTTTTTTACTGCTCTCGTCCTCTCTCTTTCTTCTTATCTTCTTCCTCTTTCTTTTCCTCTCTCTCTTTCTTCTCAGATCATCTCTCTCTCTCCTTCTCTTCTTTCTTTCTCTTCTCTCTCTCGTGTCTCTCTTCTCTTCTCGTCTGACTCTTTTCGCTCTCCTCATCTCTGTCTCAGTCTTCTCCTTCGGCTCTTCCTCATTCTCTAGGATGTCTCTCGTCTCTTCTCTCTTTCTCTCGTCTTCTCTGCTCTATATATATATATATTATATATAATATTTATATATATTATATATATATATGTGTGTGTGTGTGTGGTTGTGTGTGTGTGTGTGTGCGTGTATATATTAATAATNCAAAGGAACAGACCCTTTCATCTGTTCCTTCAGTTTCTCGCGATCTATATTTCGAGTTGGGGGAGAGAGGAGGGGACGCGAAAAGAGGAGAGAAGAGAGAGAGAGAGAGAAACCTAAGAGAGATGGAGAGAGAGATAGAGAGATGAGAAAGGAGAGATTAGACCGACAGAAGAGAGCAGAGAGAGAAGAGAGAGAGAGAGAGGAGGAGAGAGAGAGAGGAGAGAACTCGAAGAAGGAAGAGAGAGAAGAAGACGGGAAGGGAGAGAGAATAGACGAGAGAGAGAGAGAGAAGAGAGATCGGGTGATGACGGAGGAGAAAGGAGAGAGAGGAAAGAGAGAGAGAAGGAAGGAGAGAGAGAGAGAGAGCAGAGAGAGGAGAGAGAGAGGGAAAGAAGGAGAGAGAGAGGAGAGAAGGAGAGCGAGAGAGAGAGAGAGAGAGAGAGAGAGAGACGAAGAGGACGAGAGAGAGAGAAAGAAGACAGAAGAGAGAGAGAGGAGAAAGAGAGAGAAGAGAGAGAGAGAGAGAGAGAAGAAGGAGGAAGAGAGAGAGAGAGAGAGAGAGAGAGGAAGGAGAGAGAAGAAAGAGAGAGAGAGAGAGAGAGAGAGAAAGAACGAGAGAGAGAGAGAGAGAAGAAGAGGAGAGAGAGAGGAAGAGAGTCGAGAGAGGGAAGTAAGAGAGAGAGAGAGAAGAGAGAGAAGAGAGATGAGAAGAGAGAGAGAAAGAGAGAGAGAGAAGAGGAGAGAGAGAGAGATGAGAGGAGGAGGAAGAGAGAGAGAGAGAGAGAGAGGAGAGGAAGGAGAGGAGAATAGGAGGAAGAGAGAGAGAGGGGGGGAGAGAGAGAGAGAGAGAAAGAGAGAAGGAAGAGAGGAGAGAGAGAGAAGAGAGAGAAAGAGGGAAAGAGGGGGGAGAGACGAAAGAGAAGAGAGGAGAGAGAGAGAAGAGAGAGAGAGAGAGAGAGAGACAGAGAGAGAAGAGAGAAAGAGGAGAGAGAGAGATAGGAAGAGAGCAGAGAGAGAGAGAGAGAGAGAGAAGGGGAAGAGGAGGGGAAGCAGAAGAGAGAGAGAGAGAGGGAAGAGAGAAGAGAGAGAGAAGAGAGAGAGAGAAAGAGAGGAAAAGATGAGAGGAGAGAGAGAAGAGAGAGACGAGAGAGAGCAGAGGAGGAAAAGAGAAAGAGAGAGAGAGGAGAGAAGAGAGAGAGAGCAGAGAGAGGAGAGAGAGAGAGGAGAGAGAAGAGAGAGAGAGAGAGAGGGGAAAGAGGAGAGAGAGAAAGAGAGAGGAGAGAGAAGAGAGAGAGAGAAGAAGAGAAGAGGAGGAAGAGAGAAGGAAGAGAGGAGAGGAAAAGAGAGAGAGAGAGAGAGAGAGGAGAGAGAGAGAGAGGAGGAAAGAGTGGGGGATAAGAGAGAGAGGAAAGAGAGAGATTAGAGAGAAAGATAGAAGATAGAGAGAGATGAGAGAAGAGAGGAAAGAGAGAGAGAAGAAAGAGAGAAAGGAGAGGAATGAGAGACGAGAGAGAGAGAGAAGAGAGAGGAGAGAGAGAGAGAGAGAGAGGGCGGTGGAGAGAAGAGAGAGAGAAGAGAAGAGGAAAGGAAGAGAGAGAGGAGAAGAGAGAGGAGAGGCAAACAGACAAGACAGACAAGACAGACATCCAGACAGACAGAGAGAGGGTTTGTCTAGCCTCCGTTCGGAATTTCTGGATATTGAAATATTGAAGACCGCGGAAAAGAAAGAGATTAAACACAAAATATAAATTCTATACGAATGCATTAAGTTATGTGTGTCTGACTCAATTTACAAAATAAAGAAAAAATAAACCGTATAATTAAGAATCCAGCAAACAGGAATATCTATATCAATATCTATCTATGTTTGTACCTATACCTAAGTTTTTATGAAAGCAGCAGCCGCATGGATACTTGACTGACACCAGTTTATGTTTGAACTGAAAGTAAAACCTTTAAGGAAGAAGGTTTCCGTAAAGACTTTTTGGAAGAGAGAGAGAGGAGACGAGCGGAGGAGAGGAGGAGGGGAGAGTGAGATGAGGAGAGGAGATGGAGGGAGGAGGAGGTGGAAGCAAGAGAGGAGGAGGGAGAGAGGAGGGGAGGAGGAGGTGGCAAAGGGAAGCAGTAGCGGAGGAGAGAAAGGAGGAGGGGTGGAAGGAAGAGGGGGAGGGAGGAGAGGAGAGGGGAGAAGGAGAAGGAAGGAGAAGGGAGGAGAGAGAGGATGGCAGAGTAGGGGAAGAGGAATAAATGGAGAAGGAAGAGGAAGAGGAGGAGGAGGTGGAAGGAAGGAGAGGGAGGGAGGGAGAGGAGAAGGAGGTAAAGAGGAAGAGGAGGAGTGGAGAAGGAGGAGATGTGAAGGGAAGGGTGGGAGGGAAGAAGGAGAGGAGGGGAGTGGGGGAAGAGGAAATGGGGGAGGGGATCGAGGGTGTAAGTGGAGTAAGGGAAGAAGGAGGCTTAGGTTAGATCTGAT
>NW_020869324.1:143753-151253 GCF_003789085.1 Penaeus vannamei | reverse complement strand
CGAGAATAATCCTTTTTCTTCTAGATGTGAACGAGTGTTTGCGAATGAAACCGACATAAAGTTTGGGTAAACTTGGTCTCTGCCCTCACCCCCCCCCCTTTCCCCCTCTCTCTGTCTCTCTTTGATCTCTCGCTTTCTTTTCTCTCCTCTCTCTGTTTGTCTCATATGATATCTTCTCTCTCTCGTTTGCATCTCTCCTCTCTCTATAATACACATCTCACACTCGTCTCTCCTCTCTCTCTCTCTCTCTCTCTATCAAAATCTCTCTCTCTCTCTCTCTCTCCGAGTCTCTTCTCACTCTCATATATATAAACTCGCATATATAAACTGATCGAGGGGGTCCTTTTGTTCTCTCTACTCTCGTCTTCTTTGGGTTGTGTTCACTCTCACTCTCTCTCTCTCATGTGCAATCTCTCACAGTTTCTCTTTCCTCTTGACCTCTCACTTTCTCTCTCTCCCCTCTCTGTTCCTCTCTCTCTCTCTCTCTCCGTCTCTCTTCCTCTCCACCTCTCTCTCCTCTCTCTCTTCTCTCTCTTCTCTCTCTCTCTCTCCCTCTTCACCTCTCTCCCCTCTCCCTCCTCTCTCCCTCTCCTCTCACTACCTATTCGACTTTTACGTGCTGTGTTTCAAGTCTCTTCTTCCCCCTTCCTCCCTTTCAGCCTCTTCTTCCTCTCCTTTCTCTTACCTCTTTATCCTTCTCCTGTCTCTCTTCCCTCCTTCCCTTTCATTTTCCTCCCCTCCTCCCCCTCTCCCCTTCTTCCCTTCCTTCTTCTCATACTCTAACCTTTTCCCCCCTCTCCCTTCCTTCTCGCTCCATCTTTCCCTTCCCTCCTCCCCCCCCAGACCTTTTTCATCTCTTCCATCACTCAGTCTCTCCCCCCTCATTCCCCCCTTATCCCCATTCCTATTCAATTCTCATTCCTGTCCTTCGTTCACCCGATCCCCTTCTCTCCACCTCTCTTCTACATCCCCCTTTCCTCCCCCTATCTTCCTGTTCCGCGTTCATTTTATCCTCCTTCTTCCTTTCTCTCTCTCTCGCTTCCCCCTCCTTCCTCCCCTCTCTCCTCTCCTTCCTTCCCTCCTCCCCTCCTCCTCTCCCCTCTCCCCCTGCTTCCTTCTTCTCTCCTCTCCTCTCCCTCCTTCCTCCTGCCTCTCCTTCCAATTCTGTGCTTCCCTCCTCCGCTCCTACCCTCGCTCATGTTCCTCTCCCCTTCCTTTTCTCCTCCCCCTCTCACTCTCCCCCTCCTCCTCTCCTCCTCCTCCTCCCCTCCTCCCTCTCTCACGTCTCCCCCCTGCCCCTTCTTTCCTCTCCTCTCCTCTGCCCTTTTCTTCCTGCCTCTCCTTCCATCCCCTCTGCTTCCCCCACCCACCCGCTCTTCCGTTCCTTACCTTTTCTCCTTCCCTCTTCCCCTCCTCTCACGCTCCCCCTCCTCCTCCTCCTCCTCCTCCCCCTCCTCCTCTCTCCACTCTCCCCCTCATTGCCTTCCTTCTTCTCTCTCTCTCCTCTCCCTTCTCTCCTCCTGCCTCCCTTCCATCTCTGCTGCTTCCCTCCCACTCTACCCTCCTGCCTTTCTCTCTCCCCTTCTTTTCTCCTCCCCTCCCTCTCTCACTCTCCCCTTCCTCCTCCTCCTCCTCCTCCTCTCCCCTCTTCCCTCTCTCACTCTCCCCCTCTTGCCTCCTTTTCTCTCCTCTCTCCTCCTTTCTCTTCCCCTGCCTCTCCTTCCATCTTCTCGTGCTTGCCCTTCCCTCTTCTCCGNCCTTTCCTTTCTCCTTCCTCTCTCTCCTCTCCTCCTTCAGCTCCCCCCTCATTCTCGCTTCTTCTCCTTTTTTTGTTCTCCTCCTCCTCCTCCTTCTTTCTTCCTTTGGCGCCGATCCTAACAAGCGGCCGCCGGTCAGACGCCTTACCTTCGCAATCGGGGTAGAATTACCTCAATTAATTAACCCCTAAACCAGGTAACGTAATCTGGAAAATACACATACCCGGATATCCCACAGGTTTCATCAACAGTTTTCTCTTTTTCTCTCTCCGTCTCTCTCTCTCTCTATCTCTTTCTCTATTTTCCTTGTTTATTATTTTCTTTTCGTTTTTTTTATTCATATCTATTGGGCTTTTTTTTTTCTTATATTTCATATTGATATTTATTGTTTTGTGTGTGTGTGTGTGTGTGTTTTTAGTTATATTTACTCTCTATCTCCTTTAATTATTATTTCCTTTTCGTTTTTTTATTTATATTTTTTATATTAATATCTATTTTTTTTTCTTCTTATATTTTATATTGATATTTATCGCTTTTTTTAATTATATTTATTCTACTTGTTGGTATTCATATCTGTCTTTTATATCTATATTTACTCTATTTCTTTTTATTCATATTTATTTTACGTTTTATTACACATCGTCTTCTCCTTAGACATGATTTTCTTCATTCTTCGTCTTGTGTATTTTCTTTATTTCTTCGTTCACATCTTTATTGCTTCTTCCTTTTCTTGACTATTCTTGGATATTCCTCCTTCTCCTGCATTCTTCTCCCTCATCCCTAATCATCCAAGCTTTTCTATTCTTTCTCTTACGTTCATATTTTCCCTTTTTCATTCTTCATTATCTCCTTCTTCCTCTTTCGTCTGACTTCATGGATTTTCTTTTTATTATACTTCTCAAAATATTCCACAGGTTTCATCATCATTCCCTCTCTTCTCCTTGTTTATTCTCCATTCTTTATCTCTTTCATTCTTTGTTCTTCCCTTTATATATTCTTTCTTCTTCTTCTTCTTCTTTCAGCTCTCTGAATTCAATTTTTTCTTGGGCTCTCTGAATTTAAATATTTTCTCATTCTCTTCTATTTCTCTCCTCCCGCTTTTTCTATTTCTTTTTTCTTTTCTTTTTCTTTTTAATTTTCTCGGACACTCACTATTCCTCTCTCCTCTGCTTCTCTTTTCATCTTCTTCTTTTTTCAATACTTTCTCTCTTCCTCTCTCTTCTTATTCACTTTTCTTCATTCCCACATTTTATCAGAACGTCTTCTCTCTTCTTCCCATTTATTCTTCTCATATTATCAGTTCTTTTTCTCTTTCTCTCTCTTCTTTTTCATCTTTTTCCCATTTTATCAAAGCTTCCTTTCTTCCTCTCTTTTCACCTTTTCCTTTTCTTCTTCTCCTTTTTTCCCTCTCTTTTTCTTTTAATTTTCTGAACACGTTCTCTCATCCTCTCTCTTCTGCTTCCATTTTCTTCGTCCTCTTCGCATTTTATCAAAACTTCCTCTCTTCCACTCTCTTCATTCTCTCTTCCATTCTCTTCATTCTCTCTTCCACTCTCTTCATTCTCTTCTCTCTCTCCAATTCTCTCTTCCATCTTTATTCTCTCTTCTCTCTTCATTCTCTCTTCCACTATCTTCATTCTCTCTCTCTCTCTTTCTCTTCCACTCTCTTCATTCTCTCTTCCACTCTCTTCTCCTCTTCTCTCTTCCATTCTCTTCTCTTTCCACTCTCTTCATTCTCTCTTCCACTCTTCTCTTCCTCTTCTTCAACTCTCTTCATTCTCTCTTCCACTGTCTCTTCCACTCTCTTTATTCTCTCTTCCACTCTCTTCATTCTCTCTTCCACTCTCCCCTCTCTCTCTTTATTCTCTCTTCTCTCTTTATTCTCTCTTCCACTCTTCTCATTTCTTTCTGCGAAATGGATTTTGCTTTTTAAATTCCCGATAATTCGCAGCCATCATCATCATCATAATCACAATACAATTCCAGCTAAAATATTAGGTAATTTTCATCAGTAATGTCTCTCTTCCGTCTTTTATTCATGTCCTCCTCTTCCTCTTTTCTTCTTCCTACTCTTTTTTTCTCTCATGTGGATTGTTTATTTTACGTTTTATTATTTTATTATTTATATTATTTTATTTATTTATTATTATTTATTATTATTATTATTTATTATATATTATTTTATTATTTTTATTATTATTATTATTATTATTATTATTATTATTATTATTATTATTATTATTATTATTATTTTCTTTTTTATTTTTTTGGTGTACCCATTTCTGATAATTCTATGTAATAATAATTCTATATAATATGATTCTGAATGATAATGGTAATATGATTCAATACGATAATAATTATGACAATGATCGTAATATTCCGAAAACCCGGATGTGACACAAGTTTTATTTGCAATTCCTCTATTTCCTCATTTCTTCTCGGTTTCTCCTTCGTCCCCCTTTCTTTCGCCGTTCTTCATTTTGGTGTTGCCTTTTTCTCTCTTCCTCTTTCTTCTCCCTCCATTTCCTTCTTCTCACTTTATCAAAACTATCTTTCTTCCTCTCTTTTCTCCTTCCCTTTTCTTCTTCTTCTTCTTCTCCTTCTTTTCCCTTTCATCTTCTTTTAATTTTCTCAGCACATTCTCTCTTCCTCTCTCTTCTCCTTCCATTTTCTTTTTCTTCTTTGCATTTTATTAAAACTTCCTCTTTATCCTCTTTTTCCTCACTTCTTCTCGGTTTCTCCTTCTTCCCCCTTTCTTTCACCGTTCATCTTTTTGGTGTTGCCTTCTCCAGCTATTTGGAATTGCAATGAATATTCAATTCAAATTTTTGCTCAATTTTTGCCTTATACATGTCTATTATTATTATTATTATTATTTCATTATATATTATTATTATTATTATTATTATATTATTATTATTATTATTATTATCATTATTATTATTATTATTATTATTATCATATTATTAATAATAATTATTATTATCATATTATCATTTTTATTATAATATCATCATCATCATTATCATTTTCATTATTGCAATTGCTATCATTATCATTACTACTATTAATATTATCATGATTACCCATGATATCATTTTCCTTATTGCTATTGTTGTTTTACTATCATTATCATTTATTATTGTTTTTACTATTATAACTATCATCATCATCATTATCATTGTTATTACTATTATAACTATCATTATCACTACAATTTCTATCACTATCATTCAAATTAAAATCAAATCAAGATATAACGTAAACTATAACATTGATTAGTTTTATTTAACTGGTCTTCCCTTCCCCTTACCTATTCTTTATTTCCTCCTATCCCTCTTCCCCTTTCCTTTCTTTCTTTCTTACCCTTCATTCGTATTTTTGCGTCTCCCTTGCACACAATTCCAAGTTATAATGATGATCGTTATGTCACGAACAAGGATGTTTTGTTCACATTTCTTTTCTTTTCGTTGTTTATTTTTTATTTCCTCTCCTTCCTTATTCTTCTCGTCTCTTTTCTCGTTCTTTCGTTTATGTTTTTTTCCTGTTATTCTTATACTCTATCTTTGGTAATGATTATTTATTCTTATTTTAAAATCTTTTATTCTTTATTTTTATTTAATCTTTTTTTTTTCTTTTCTTTTCTTCTTTTCCTATTCTTCTTATGATTATTTTAGTAATTATTATTTTTCATCATTCTTTTTAAACAATATTCTATTTTCTACGTTTTAATTATTATTATTGTAATTAATCTTGAAGAATGAATTATCTTTTATTTGTTTATATATATATATGAGTTTCTCCATTTTCTCTCTGTTTATTTTTCATATTTCTTATTCACTGAACATTTCTCTCTTCTCGTTTTATCTTAAATTTCCTCCTTTTCCTCATTCTTCTTATTCTCTTTCTTCGTCTTTCCTTTATAAGAAAGAGAAAAATGAGAAAAAAAAACTGGATATCGCACGTTTCATTAACCGTTCTCCTTCTTCTTCAATTATTCTCGATTAACTCCTCTTCCTCTTCCGTCTTCCATTGTCTCATTATTTCCTCATTTATTCCCTTATTTTCCCTTTTTCTGATTCTTTTGTTTGTGGTCTTCCGTTGCCTCATCATTTCCTCATTTATTTCCTTCTTTTCTCCTCTTTTCCTAATTATGCCTTTCTTTCTTCGTCTTCTCCTTCGTCTTCTTCTTCGTAGTAGTAAGATTGATAATCGTCATAAAACACAAACCCAGATATTTCGCAAAATTCCATCAATATTTCCTCTCTTCCTCATTCATTCCTGATCTCTTCGTCTCCCTCATTTCTTTATTCGTCGTCTTATTTTTATTATTATTATTTTTTTTTTTTTTTTTTTTTGTATTTCCTCTTGACCTTTTCCTCATTACACGTATTCGTTAATGATGGCATCGAAAAAGAGGAGAAAGGAAGAGATAAGTGAGGAGGAGAAGCAGGAGGATGGGGGAGGAGGAGAGAGGAGGAGAGAGGGAAGGAGGAGGAGGAGTAGAAGGAGGATGGAGGAAGGAAGGAGACGAGGGAGGAGGAGGATGGAGGAAAGAAGGGGACGAGGGAATAGAAGGAGGAGGAGACGAGGGAATAGGAGGAGGAGGAGGAGAGGAAATCACGAGGGAGGAGGCAGGAGGCAGGAGGAAGGGAGGAAAATTGAGGAGGTGGAGGCATGAAGGAGAAGAGGGACAGAAAGGAGGAGAGAGGACAAGGGAGAGGAGGAGGAGGAGGTAAGGGGGAGGTAAAGGGGTAGAGAAGAAATAGGTAGAGAAAGGAGAATCAGGGCGAAGAGAGAGGGGAGATAAGGGGTAAGAAGAGGAGGAGGAAAAGAATGCAGAGGAAGAAGTAGGGGGAGAAGAAGCTAAAAGGAAGGAAGGATAGAGATAACGAAAAAAAAAGAGTAAAACAGACTCAGTGACAAGGGAAAACGAAGGGGAAAGACAGAACTGAAGGGGAGATAGAAAGAAAAAAAAAAAAACGATATAGAATTAAAATATCAATGATAATAAAAAACACAATTATATTAATAATAACAAGAATAATGATAGCCGTAAAAAATGGTAATAATAATGAAAGTAACAATAATAACAATGATATCACCACCGTGTAATGATAAAAAGGATAACAATGACAATTATAAAATTGATAATGGTGATAATGATAATGATAATGATCATAATAACGTTAATATTATTGATGGTATTATTAATGATTATAAGGATGATCCTACTGGTGATAACAATAACGATAACAGTATGCAAAAGAAGAAGGGAAGAAAGGAGGAAGCAAAGAAACAAGGAAGAGAAAGCGGAGAGGGAGCAGACCCTGGTCGATAAGGGCGCGAACGTCTTGAAGGAATAGGGGGGAACTTGATACAGAACGGCGAAGGGAATGGAGGGAGAGAGAGAGGGAGAAGAGAGTGGAGGGAGATGGGAGAGGAAAGGGAGGGAGAGGGAGGGCGAGAGTGGGGAGATGGAGAGGGGGAGAGGAGGGAGAAGAGAGGGAGGGAGGAAGGAGAGGGAGGGAGGTGGAGGGAGATGGAGAGAGAGAGAGGAGAAGGAGAGATGGAGGGAGAAGGAGAGTGAGGGAGAGGAGGGGGGCGGAGGAGATGGAGAGGGGGAGTGGAGGGAGAGGAGAGGGGAAGGGGAGGAGAGGAGGCGGAGGAAGATGGAGAGGGGGAGGCAGAGGGAAAGGGAGAGGGAGAGTGGAGGGAGATGGAGATGGAGAGAGAGAGG
>NW_020869324.1:108753-113753 GCF_003789085.1 Penaeus vannamei | reverse complement strand
TTTTTTTCTCATTTTTATGTTCTTATGTTTCTTTTTCTTCCATTTACTGCCATTATCAAAAGGATTATGTTAGTGATAATGATGCTAGTGATAATGATAATCTTTATTATTATCATTGTTGTTATTGTCATAATTCATATTATCATTATTACTACTATCATCATCATTATCATCATCATCATTATTATTAATTATTGTCGTTGTTAGTGTTTTTTCATTTGCTTATTATTGTTGTCGATGTTGATACTAAAACTATTATCATTACTATTATGATTATTATAATCATTTTTATCAATATTATTATTATTATTATTATTATTATTATTATTATTATTATTATTATTATTATTATTATGATTACTATTACCATTATCATTATCATTAATATTATTATTATCATTATTATTATCATTATTATCATTGCTATTACCATTATAATTATCATTAGTGTCACCTTCATTATTTTCATTATTACTATCATTCATATTATCATCCTTATCTTTATCACTATTATCATTCTTATTATCTGTCGAAAGAGACAGGTGTTTCAAAGTCCTCCTGCTGTTCTTTGAGGTGAGCAGTATATTTTATCATTATTTATCATTATTTTATCAATTATCTTATCATTTATTATTATTATTATCAATATTATTCTTATCATTATTATTATTACTATTGCCATTATAATTATTATTATCATTATCTTTATTATTAGTATTATCATTATCTATTGTTCCTTAAGGGGAGTAGTATTTTTATCATTATCATTATCATCTTTATCAATATTATTATCATAATTCTTATAACGACAACGCCCTCTTCTGCCATCAGTGTGACACCGCCCATCAGGTGCATTGGTCAGCAGGGCGCACTGTCTTCCCTTCCGCTGATGTCCTTGTCTGCTGACTGGTGGAATCTTCCTTAAGGTGCTGTCACACTAGCACTTTTTCCGTCAATATTTTTACAGTTTTTTTTTAACATAAATACAAACATTCTCGAATATAGCTCTTGGTTTGACTATGCTTGGCTGAATTTATGATTCTAACTTTTACTACTACTACTACTATCATTTTCATTCTAATTATTTTTTTCTTTATCACTATCATCATGATTATCGTTATCATGATTGTTGTTGTTGTTGTTTGTATTGTTATTGTTATTATTATCAATATTATTATTGTTGTTGATGTTATCATTATCATTATTAAGAATGCACTTATTGTTGCAATTATTATCATTATCATTATTATTGCTGTTGTTCTTATCATCAGTATCAATTTATATACTTATTCATATTTCAATTTGTTTACTTTTTTATCATTAAAAAATTTCATTATCATCTTCATTATCATCATTAATATTATTATCATTATCATTATCATTGTTAATATCAATATTGATGTTTTTATTATCATTATTATTATCATTTTTATTATCATTATCATTATTATTATCATTTTTATTATCATTATCATTATTATCATTATTAATAACATTATTATCATCATTATTTTCACCATTATAATTATCATCATTATTTTCACCATTATTATTATCATCATAATCATCATTACCATTATAATTACTATCATTGTTATGATTATTATTACTATCATTATTACCTTTATTGTAATCATTATCAATGTTGGTTGTCATTATCATCATTATCACCTATTATCATTTGTGTTTATGATTATTCATATAATTTTTTCTCTTATTAGCAGTAGTATCATAATTGATAAGTTTATTATTTAATCTGTGATCTGGGTTTTAAAATGGCGTTTATTACCCAATCTACTTAATTAGGTGATATTCGCGTGTGCAACTGAATGTGTATTTCATGTTTATGTGTATGTGTATTTTCGTGTGTGTGTGTGTGCTTTGTGTATGTAGTCTGCATATGTGTTTTGTGTGTGCATTTATTTTGATGAGATTTAAATATTTAAAGTAATGTGTTTGTTTGTTTGTTTTTCTAGACAGATGGATAAAAAAAAATCGAATTTCAAAGGGAGGAATCAAATTATATCTTTTCTGTCTTTCTATGTCATCTCTCCTTCTCTCCCCTCTCTCTCTCTCTCTCTCTCTCTCTCTCTCTCTCTCTCTCTCTCTCTCTCTCCTCTCTCTCTCTCTCTCTCTCTCTCTCTCTCTCTCTCTCTCTCTTCTCTCTTTCTCTCTCTCTCTCTCTCTCTCTCTCTCTCTCTCTCTCTCTCTCTCTCTTCTCTCTTTCTCTCTTTTCTCTCTTTCTCTCTCTCTCTCTCTCTCTCTCTCTCTCTCTCTCTCTCTCTCTCTCTCTCTCTCTCTCTCTCTTTCTCCTCTCTCTCTCTCTCTCTCTCTCTCTCTCTCTCTCTCTCTCTCTCTCTCTCTCTCTCTCTCTCTCTCTCTGTGAGATAAAGGAGCGCTTCTTGAATGTCAAATAACAAAGCTTTTACTACGTTTTCAAAATGAATTTCAGATGTTTTTTTTTTTTTTTTTGCGTCTGTGCGTTTCTCTGTTCTTTTGCATTTTCTTCCTAATCCATTTGTCTATTCTATCTGCATTTCGCTTTATTCCCTTCTTTTCTGCCTTATTCTCTTCCTCCCCTCTTTCTCTTTTCCTTTTCTCTTTCTATATTTATCTTTCTATCCTCTCTTTCTCTTTTCCTTCTCTCTATATTCATCTTTCTATCCTCTCTTTCTCTTTTCCTTCTCTCTTTCTATATTTATCTTTCTATCCTCTCTTTCTCTTTTCCCTCTTTCTTTTTATATTTATCTTTCTATCCTCTCTATTTCTTTTCCTTCTCTCTTTCTATATTTATCTTTCTATCCTCTCTTTCCTTTCCTATCTTTTCTCCCATCTTTCTCTTTCTGTTCCTCATCTACATTTGAATTCCTACGGCTGTTCATCGTATTATCCCCCTTTCCTCCTACTCTATTCATCAACTCATTCCTTTCCATTATTACTCTCTCTCTCTTCGCATTCCTCCAAACCGCTTTCATCCCCTCCTCCTCCCCCTCCTCCATCTACCTCGTTCTTCCCATCTACTGATTTCTCAGAAGATTTCCCAGCAGCTGTCTTCATGTAGTAAGTTCCCCCTTGAGCGGAAGCAGGTGTCGGCACTGCTTTCGCTCCTGACACCTGCTGAAGCAAGCGCCTTCACTCGGAGGTGTCAGCACTGCTTTCGCTTCTGACACCTGCTGAAGCAAGCACCTTCCCTCGGAGGTGTCAGCACTGCTTTCGCTTCTGACACCTGCTGAAGCAAGCACCTTCCCTCGGAGGTACTGCTTTCGCTTCTGACACCTGCTGAAGCAAGCACCTTCCCTCGGAGGCGTCGGCACTGCTTTCGCTTCTGACACCTGCTGAAGCAAGCACCTTCCCTCGGAGGTCAGCACTGCTTTCGCTTCTGACACCTGCTGAAGCAAGCACCTTCCCTCCTCAGCACTGCTTTCGCTTCTGACACCTGCTGAAGCAAGCACCTTCCCTCGGAGGTGTCAGCACTGCTTTCGCTTCTGACACCTGCTGAAGCAAGCGCCTTCTCTCGGAGGTGTCAGCACTGCTTTCGCTTCTGACACCTGCTGAAGCAAGCACCTTCCCTCGGAGGTGTCAGCACTGCTTTCGCTCCTGACACCTGCTGAAGCAAGCGCCTTCTCTCGGAGGTGTCAGCACTGCTTTCGCTTCTGACACCTGCTGAAGCAAGCACCTTCCCTCAGAGGGGAGAGAGGGGAACAGCAGATAGACGGAGACATTCAGGGATTAGCTCGTTCCCACTTCGTCTTTAGCTTCCAAGACGGGGGTCTCTCGTGGGGGTCTTACGTCTTACCTTCCATGATGAATCTACAGGTCAAGACCCCTATCCTTCACCTGCACTAAGACCACTCGCGTCTCGTCGATATCTGGTGACAGTGGTCTTCCCTTTTACGTCATCTGTTCACTTAATATTATTCCGTTATCTGTTCTTCTTTCTTATTTAATTTATATACTCTTTGTCTTCCACTTGTCCATCCTTTATCCTACTCTCATTCTTCAACCGACATCCTATGTCCCTCCTTTCCCCTACTCCTCTACTCTCACATCCCTCACCTCCCCCTCTCCCCTTCCTCTCATTCCCTCCCTCTCACCCCCTCTCCTCCCTTCCTCCTCCTCCTCCCCATTTTTCTCCTCTTCTTAATTCTTCCCCTACCCCACCTATCTCTCCTCGACCTTCTCGCTCCCTTCCCACCTCTCCTCCTCTTCCTCCCTCTTCATCTCTCATCCCCCCTCTTTCTCCTCTTCGTCTTGCATCTCCCTTCTCTCCTCTTCCTCCTCTTTTTCCTTTTTCTCTTGCATAACCCTTCCCTCCTCTTCCTCCTCCTCTCCTCCTTCCCTCTTCTTCCTTCTTTCTCACCTCCTTCTCTTCCCTGCTCCCTTCCCTCTCTCCCTTCTTACCTCCTCTTCCTCCTCTCACCTCCCTTCTCCTCCTCTTCCTCCTTCATCTCCATCCCTCCTCTTCCTCCTCCCTTTCCTTCCTCCTCTTCCTTCTCCTTATCCTATCCTCTCCTCTTCTCCTCTCACCTCCTATCTCCCATCCCTCCTCTCCCTCTCTCACCTCTATCCCTTCCCTCCTCTTTCTCCTCTTCCACCCCTCTATCTCCTTCCCTCCTCTATCTCCCTTCCCTCCGCGTCCTCCTCTTCCACCTCCTCCCATGTCATCCCTACAGACTACGAGCCTCTTTTGGTAATCTGTGAGCCTCTGTCTCCTCTGGGATCCTGTACTCCTTTCATCTCTGTGTTTGATGTTTATATCAACGTGATAAAATCTCTCTTCATAAGGCCTTTGACTGCGTGGCCGTGAGGGGCATCTCGGGAGACCTCTGTGTGTGTGTGTAGGGGTGGGGGGATGGGTGTGGGGGGAGTGAAGGGGGGAGGGGAGATGGTGTATGTGTGGTGTGTGGGGGGGTGTTTTTGGTGTCTGTTCTGCTGCGCTGTGAGTGTTTATGTGTGTGTGTGTGGGGTGTTGTTTAGGCGTCTGTGTTTTGCTCTGTTTC
>NW_020869324.1:81253-86253 GCF_003789085.1 Penaeus vannamei | reverse complement strand
AGATAAATAATAGATAAATAAAGATAATAGATAATAAATGATAAAATCTGAAATAAATAAATAATAATAAATAACGATAAATAATAGATAACAAATAACAAATAAATAACACAGTACAACGACAAAAAAATCACTGGAATTCTACTCTGCCCTTCAGATAAGAAATAAATAACACAATAATAGCTCTCAAAGCCACAGGATGAATTTGCAGTTGTAAAAATCTGGATTCCATCACTATCACTTTTGTCTTATTATGTCGGTTTTCGCAGATTTTTTTAATCATTATTATACACAAACAATCTGCCCCATTGTTATTGTCATTCAGTTTAATATATCATACGGTTTCACTATCATAACTTCACCGCGGACCTCTGATCGGTTCAGCAATACAGTGTACCTCTGTTCACTTTAAACAATTTGTAATATCTTTGTGGCTAAATAAACGTTTTTGAATCTGCATCTGAATCATGAAATTGCAGTTATATGGGACTTTCAGTGAGAGATTGATTATTGATTGTGAATAACCAGATTTCACGCTGTATGATTCACAGTAGTAAAAAAGTCGTTAAGGGTAATGCGAGCAAAGACGATAAATAGAAAAATAAATAACCGTACATAATCATGTAATGTGGAAAGGTATGAATGAGAACGAATATCTTCACAATACAAGAGATATTCGTTCTCATTCATACCTTTCCACATTTGTCAACATGAATACGGTTCATAATCATGTAAGTTATTAAAAATAATAATAAAAAGAGAAAAAAAACAATGGTCAAAATGCTGTTTAAGTTCAATTGCCACATCTGCAAAAAAATTCTGATCGCAGTTACCTAAATGTAACTAAAACCAAAATTCTAATGTAATATCTATCTAACTTTACAGCATATGACTGACACACGAACACAACACGAGAAATAAAAATAAAAATAATAGTAATAATAATAAAACAAAAATTATATTGGTAGCCGGTGACCGATCTCGGTGTCGAGTTACCAAGTGCGGCTTTTCGTTCATGTATTAATCCGCACTCGTTTTAATTCTTGATCTTCATTAACATTATTCATGCACAGAATTAGTAAATATTCAGCTTCCAAATAAAAAATTCAAGTTTAGGTGGAATGAAAAGGTCGACATGTTAAACCGACATTGATATAATATTAACGCTTAATTTACTGCGTTCAAACACTCTAGCTTTAGATGATGGTGATGGTGATGATGATGATGGTGATGATGATGATGATGATGATGATGATGATGATGATGTGGTGATGATGATGGTGATGATGGTGATGGTGATGATGATGATGATGTGATGGTGATGATGATGATGGTGATGATGATATGATGATGATGATGATGATGATGATGATGATGGTGGTGATGATGATGATGATGGTGGTGATGATGATGATGGTGGTGATGATGATAATGGTGATGATGATGATGGTGATGATGGTGGTGGTGATGATGGTGATGATGATGATGATTGATGATGATGGTGATGATGATGATGGTGGTGATGATGATAATGATGGATGTGATGATGATGTGATGATGGTGATGAGATATATGATGATATATGATGTGCTGATGATTTTGAAGATGAGGATAATCTTAAAAATAATAATAGTAATAATAATAATAATATAAAAATAACAATGATAATACTCGCCGGCAACCTCCTGTAGCCTCGCCGCCCGGTCAACGCTTGCTACAGTTGTTGTTTTCGTTGTTTTTCTTGTTTTCTTATTTTCGTTATACTGTTTTATTTTACGCTAAATCATATAGGTCACGTTTGCCCTTTGACCCGGAGTCTTATTTGCGATTCAGTCGAAAATAAGATAATTTCTCGATTCTTCTGTGAGTTTGAGGATCAGTTTCTGCTTATAAAATCATCACTTATTTTTATTTAGCCTTTTTTGTTATTTTTCCTAGCTTTCTTCTGGTTTTAAGAAATGTTTGTTTTTATGTTATATTTTACTAATTGTACGTCTCTCTGCCTACTCCACCTTGAGAACGCATTTTTCCCGGTCTCGTCTCGTTATGAGGATCATTTTATGTATGTTCTCTGTTAAATTTTTTTGATGTATTATGTACAAACTTTCGTTTTTTACGAATGATGTTTGGCGTCACCCTGATTATAAAAATATACTGTCAATCTGTCTGTCTATCTATGTCTGTCTCTCTCCATATCCATCCATCCATTTATCTATCATATATAATATAAAATATAAGGTATAAATATAAGGAGCGTTGAGCGAGAAATACATTTGATTCTCCTCGACACAACGGCGTTTTGCTCTCCTCCTGGCTGACTTATCCTGACATTCCTGACGGTGGAATACACTGCACATATCTTGGCTTCATCCTACACGAAACAATATAAGTTAAGTCCTGTTTCCTGGTCATTTTTTTTTTTTTTTTTTTTTTTTTTGTGCACAGGAGCCGGTCGCGATTCTTTGTTGATAATATATATAATAATAATATAAGCCAGTCTTAGAAGTTTTACATTAATTATTAAGCTCGTGAATCTTATTGAAACTTTTCTTCTTTTCCTTCCATTGTTTTATTGTCTAGATTACCGTTTTAACTTTATTTTCAATCGATAATGCTGAGGTATATCAACGGGGAGTCAGTTGGTTTCTTTATTCACGCTACCACTCATTAGAGACCAATCTGGCACGAACCCATTAAACAAACTCACATTGGTCACGGAACCACTACACTACAGTAATAATAACAATAGTAATAAAAGGATAATACGATTTAGATATTCGAAGTCACCTTCACAAAAAAAAAATATGCTTTCATATATAGATGAATACATAAATGAAAATTATTATACATGAAGAACGATAAAAAGGTGATTAAGAATAAATATAGCAATATGATAAAGATGATAATGATAATAATCATTCTTATAAAAATCATTATTATATTAATAGTAATGATAATATGATTAATAAAAAGGATAATAACAATAATGATAGAAATAGTAATGATAATAATAATGATATTAATAACAATAACAACAACAATGGTAAACATGATAACAATGATAATGATGATAATAATGATAATGATAATAATAATGATAGTGATAATAATGATAATATATGATAATAATGATAATATATGATAATAATGATAATATATGATAATAATGACCATCATGATTATCATTGTTATCATTACTATCATTATTCTATAATCCCAACATTATCCTTATCCCCATCATCACGATAATCATCACCATCATTACCACCATCCTTACAACATTCCGATTCCAATAAAGCGAAATTCCTCTTGTGCTGAATGCGAAAAACGCCCTTTTATCCTATTCATTCGACACATTACGCAATTTCGTCGTCAGATTAAATTGTCACGTGATCACTTCAAATTCCACACATACTTTTAAGGTCCCGAGTTAGGTCCTTGGGATTAGTGAAAGCGTAAGGTCATGTTAGGTCATAATAAGGTCGTTGTTGCAGGGTAGATTAGGTAGATTAGGTAGGTAGAGGGTTTGGTTGATTGACAGATGGATTAGATAGATAGGTAGAAGGTAGAAGGGTTTATATGGAGAGGGACAGTTAGATATAGATAGTCGGACCGATAGATAGATGGATGGATGGATATGGAGAGAGACAGACATAGATAGACAGACAGATTGACAGACAAATAGATAGACACAGATAGACAGACATAGATAGGCAGATACAGATAGAAAGACGGCATAGATAGGCAGATACAGATAGAAAGACGGAATAGATATACAGACATATATAGACAGACACAGATAGACAGACATAGATAGATAGACAGACATAGACACACATAGACAGACAGATAGACTAGATAGACAGATCTGGAAAATGACAGATACAGATAGATGGATGGAGAGACGTGTATGTGCGTGTGACATATTAACATGGCACCCAAAGCAAAGCAGATGTATTATATTTAGCAGCAATGTTGGCAATGTGTTCCCTTCCACTCCGCCCCTCCTCGTTGCATACAATTCAATGTTGCATAGCACAGTATCTCTGGAAAGAGAGCCACCTCTTGACTACAGTCTGCGAAATCTTGCCGACCTATTTTTAGCATCTCTATTCTTGTGTATTTGTTTAGCATGGCTTTTTCTATCCTTTTATATTGTGGTTGTGTATGTTACGTGTGTATCCTTATTTCTTTTTTTATAGTTGTTTATGTGTTTGTTAGTAATGGATATCCTTATTTACATATGTGTTTTTGTTTCTATAAACTGACGAGGTTTACTTATTTGGCTTATTAAAGTGTAGGTATATTTGGTATATTTTAGGGAAAGATAAGTGAAATTAACACTTAGAAATATTGTGCGAAGTAATCGAAATATGTACGCTATGAAAAAAAAAACATATTTACAATATATAATCTTGGATTTTCTTTAACTATATTGATACTATTTGATGAACCACCGAATTTATGCAAGTAATTAACTCGCTTTCAAAGTTTCCTAACTGTAATCATAAAAAAGCATAGCAATTTATTTAAATAAAAGGTGTCGTGAAAGAATTTGACTTTGACCTACTTTGTCATTATATGATAATAATGACCATCATGATTATCATTGTTATTATTACTATCATTATTCTGTAATACCAACATTATCTTTATCCCCATCATCACGATAATCATCACCATCATTACCACCATCATTACGACATTCCGATTCCAATAAAGCGAAATTCCTCTTGTGCTGAATGCGAAAAACGCCCTTTTATCCATTCATCATTTTGTATTATTTATTTGATTTATTCATCATTTTGTACCGTTTTCGTCCAGTACCGATGTCCTTTCGACCAAAAAGTCCCGAGTTACAAAATTCGACAGGAGAAATATTGTGAAACTTCGTGGAATCTATTTACAACTTCTCCGAGGCTAAAACAGTGCAATTTCAGTCTCCTTTTAGATCTCCTCTTAAAGAAAATTCACTTGATTTCAAAAATCCGTTTAGACTT
>NW_020869324.1:73753-76253 GCF_003789085.1 Penaeus vannamei | reverse complement strand
AGCCAACCTAGCCCAGACGACGCAGCTGTGAGTGAATATTTTTTCAGGCTGGAGTTCGAGTCGTGGCAGAGAGAAACTTGCCACTCTAAACAGGTTGAATAAGCATGTTAGCAAAGAACGGCTGTTCAGCAAGACGAACTATCTTTACATGAAGATGATGTGTCTCTCGCTCTTTCATTCTCCCTCTCTTTCTACAAACAAATTTGTGTGTATATATATATATATATATATATATATATATATATATATATATATATATATATATATATATATATATATATATATATATATATATATTTATATAGATAGATAGATAGATAGATAGATAGATAGATAGATAGATAGATAGATAGATAGATAGATAGATAGATAGATAGATAGATAGAGATAGATATAAATATATATATATATATATATATATATATATATATATATATATATATATATATATATATATATATATATATAATAGATATGGGAAGGGTTGTAAGTGTGTGTGTGTGTCTGCGTGTGTGCGTGTGTGTGTGTGTGTGTGTGTCTGCGTGTGTGCGTGTGTGTGTGTGTGTGTGTGTGTGTGTGTGTGTGTGTGTGTGTGTGCAGTATAAAATTCAAATATGTACAGGTATAAGCAATAGTTCTCATCCAGAACTACTGAAATATGACCTCATTGTTTTCCTGGTGAAACATCTAATAGTAATGCTTGAATTAGTAATTAAGAAATGTTATTCCTAGTAACCAAGTGTTCATTAATTCGATAAGCATATCTGATTATTCTTTTTTTTTTAAATGTCATATCAAATGAATCTCAAAGCCCCATCTTTCTTCACCAAGTAATCGATTTTAAATTTGAGCTCTATAATTCATCATCTAAGGCAGAGTATTTTGATAATCCATCCTAACTTATGGTTAACAGTATTATCCAAGTTACATCAGTTAAATCACTGTAAACAGCTTCCTTAACTGTATCTATCATGGGATTCCTGTTCATCATAGTCGGATTAAGTGATTGACGTCCTACCGATGCTGCCGGGTACACGTAATGTCTACTGTAGTTTTGTTTTGTGAAATTGCTTTGTTATTAACCCTCTAGGTACGACGCTCGAAGTTTGCTTGCTTTAGATGCCTCATCAAATGCTTAGCCACCAACGAGTTATTAACCCTCTAGGTACGACGCTCGAAGATGAGTCGTGCCGTGTGTGTGTGTGTGTGTGTGTGTGTGTGTGTGTGTGTGTGTGTGTGTGTGTGTGTGTGTAATTGTAGATAGATAGAAATGCAAAATCGCGCCACAAACAAATGCTGGCGCGCACGTACGCTCGGGCCTGATGGCAGCATGAGTCAAACGCGTTACTCTTCGGTTACGTCTTCCATGCATCCCTCTCTCCTGGCACTCGCGCAGGCAAGACGCGATTCCGTCTGTCCGTAGACACCGTCGCACTTGCACCACTGCTGATCAGAGATTGCTAGCAAGCGATTGAGAAAGCTCACTGACATTTCTTCGCCTCAGATTGATAAGCTTAGCCACGAGAAGCTGATGGTAAGCCTCCAGCGAGCCAGTAGTGGTTACAAGAAACTCGGCAAGAGGTTCGAGGTCGCCATGATCTCTATTCCGTCTGTCATGAAGGATTTCTTAATGGACAAGGATTCTCTGGTAGGAGTTGCTCTTCGCGTCCTCGAGATCCTTTAGACGCACGGCCGTAAGAATCCCACCCCCTCCTGTAACAGAGAAGGCTGACCTTTCAACGGAAAGGAAGAGCACCACCCAGCGAGGAGACCACGTACGGCTTCGTCGTGATCCAAGGCGACCACCACAGGTCGGCCTTTGGTGTGATGGCCTCGTCGAGGTGAAGTTTGACAAGGGTTTCGGCGCATGGCGAGGTCCTTCCTCTAGAAGGGCAATTCCCGCTTGGTGGAAAGGACCGCGGTGGCTGGTCCGGGCCCCACGAAGAGCCAGTTTCTGGAGCATCTCCCTCGCGTGTGAAGTTCGCTCGGCCAGCTGAAGGAGCAGTGCTCGTCGTCCTCGAGGGCCGAGGAGCAGAGGGAGGGGAAGAACCAGAAGGGCGCCTCGAGAGGGGCGGGAGAGCCATGCGCCCGCAGCGAGAGGAGGAGGAGAGGAGGGGGCGGGCGATGGAGGAGGAGGAGAGGAAAAAGAAGATAAAGGAGAGGAAGAACCAAGGAAAGAACAAGAAGATCGGAGGGAAGAGCAAGTCCAAGAAGCACCAGTGAACAGGTCCTTCTACTTTGTAAACACTGAGTAAAATGGAAAAAAATGATGAACATGAAAAAGAGAAAATTGAAATGAAAAAAGGAAATAACAGCAGAAATGAATTACAAAAATATATCTACATCATAGGATACACGCGTTTGTGTGACAAAAGTGTGTGTTTGTATGAAAAAGATATTAAAAATAACGATAATAAATGAAAAATTAAAGATGTGTGTGTGCGTGTGTGAATGAGCGAGTCTGAATCTGTGTAAAAAAAATTAGGGAGGCCCCTGTGTA
>NW_020869324.1:66253-68753 GCF_003789085.1 Penaeus vannamei | reverse complement strand
TATATGATTATATATATTTATATATATATATATATATATATATATATATTATATAATATATGTATGTGTGTGTGTGTGTGCATGTGTGTATGCACGTGTGTGTGTGTGTGTGTATGTATGTGTGTCTGTGTGTGTGTGTGTTTGTCTCTCCTACTAGCTATCCAAGTCATTATATACCTTCTTCCTTCAATCTATCTCTCTATTCATCTCTCTCCCTCTCCCCTCTTTCTCGTTTCCCCTCTTTCATTCATACACCTCCTGGGACGTAAGCATCGGTTTCCAATTAGTCTTTCACGAGGAATTAAAAACAAATTTCGTATCTAACCCCCTGAAAATATTCCCTTTCGGGTGTGTGTTATGTTCGTTATGACGTAAGTCCTTTCGGAATCAGATAAGATTAAGTTTATGAAATTAGAATATACTGTAACGGTATAGATATTGATATCAGTGTTATTGTTATTCTTACTATCATTATTACTACTGTTTTTACTATGGTTATTATTATCATTATTATTGTAATTATTGTTATCATTGTTGTTGGTAGTGCTAGTAGTTGTATTACTATCATTATCATTATCATTGTTATTAGCATCATTATCATTACTACTGCTGCTGCTACTACTGCTACTATCAATTTTGTTATTACCAATATTATCATAGTAATTATTTGTTCTTTATTCTCATTATTATTATCATCTTAATCATTATCATTATAATTATTATCATTATCATGTTTATCGTTATTAACATAATCATTATCATCATCATTATTATTGTTATTACTATCATTGTTGTGCTTGTTGTCACTATTACTATTATTAATGCTAATAATGATCTATTATTACTGTTACATTTTTATGATTACAGTGATAACAATGATATTATCAGTAATGATAATAATAACAATAATGATAATATTACTATTATTATTATTGTTGTTGTTGTTGTTGTTGTTGTTGTTGTTGATGATGTTGTTGGTGATGCTGCTGCTGCTGCCGCTGTTTTTTTGCTGTTTTTTTACTATTACCATTAACATTATTATCATTCATGTCATTATCGTCATTATCATAATTATCATAAATGTCAGTATCATTATCAACATCAGCATCGTAATTACTATCAACATTATTATCATCCTTATTTTCATAATCTTTATTGCCGTGTATGATATACTTACATGCCCATAATATACGTTATTTACCGATTTTCACATTTCAGTTATAATCATAATAAAGAATAAGAGAAAAACTGACAGAGTAAGTGACAAAGAAAGGAAGAAAGAAGGATTAATAGATATATTACTCTAATTGGTATCTATTTCCATTCATAGAATTTCCTATTGTTTTATTTAGCTCTTTTTTGTCTTTTTTATCTACTGCAAATACTTTTTCTACATAGTATAAACTAATATGGAACATGAAACAAAAGTATTAAAAGCATATATGAAGGGTTAATTGGCGCAGCTGAAACTTGATTGATGTAAAATATCGAAGTATATATTTAATATTCTCTTTCTCTCTCTCTCTCTCTCTCATACACACACACATACTCTCTCTTAACACACACACACCTCTCACATATTCTCTCTCTCTCTCTCTCTCTCTCTTCTCTCTCTCTCTTCTCTCTCTCTCTCTCTCTTCTCTCTCTCTTCTCTTCTCTCTCTCTCCTCTCTCTCTCTCTCTCTCTCTCTCCTCTCTCTCTCATTCTCTCTTCCCTCTCCCTCTCCCTCTCCCTCTCTCCCTCTTTCCCTCTTTCCATCTCTCTTTCTGTATCTATCTATCTATAGATCGATTTATATATCTATGTATCTATCTATCTCTATATCTCCTCCCTCCCTCCCTTTCTTTCCCTCTTCTCCTTCCCTCCTCTCCTTCCCTCCTCCTCCCTCCCTCTCCTCCTCCCCCCTCCCTCCTCCCTCCTCCCTTCCCTCCCTCCCTCCCTCCCTCCCCCCTCCCCTCCCCTCTCCTCATCCCACCCTCCCCTCCCTCCTCCCTCAAAAAAAAACTTCCCCCTTCCCTCTCCTTCCCTCCCCTCCCTCCCCCTCCCCCCCTCCTCCCCCCCCTCCCAATCAAAAAAAAAACCTCCCCCCTCCCCCCCCCCCTCCTCCCTCCCCCTCCCCTCCCTCCCCTCCCCTCCCCTCCCCTCCCCCTCCCTCCCCACCTCCCAATCAAAAAAAAAAACCTTCCCCCCTTCCTTATCCTTATCCTTACCTTTGACCTGAAAAGCGGTGGCAAAGCTCCCGTCCTCACAGTACTCGATGGGACCCCAATCGCCCCAACTCAAGCCATTGTCGAGTCTGAGCGAGTCCGTAACCTGCGTCGGGGTAGCCTTGGGCCCGGGGGTACACCTGTGGGGGGGGGGGTGGGGGGGGACGAGAGTACGTATGAGAGAGAAGTGGCATTTGCAAGGTCTGTTTTTTTTCATTGTTGTTGGGTTTTGTTATTGTTGTTGGTATTGGTGTTATGATCATTGTTATCATCGTTTTTATCATTGTTATTAT
>NW_020869324.1:58753-61253 GCF_003789085.1 Penaeus vannamei | reverse complement strand
TCTTACACAACACCACAACACCATACTCTCTTCTCCTCTCGTCTCCTCTCTCTCTCTCTCTCGCTCTCTCTCTCTCTCTCTCTCAGTCTCTTCTCTCCCTCTTCTACTCCCTCTCTCCTCAACTCTCCCATCCTTCCCGATCCCCTCTCTCCACTCTCTCTTCTTCTGTTCTCTCCGGTCCGTGCTCCTCTCTGATTGCTTCCCATCCTACTCTCTCTCTTCTCCCCTCCTCTCCTCCCGCTTCTTCTTCTCTCTCTCAGTCTCTCTCCCTCCCCTCTCCCCTCTCTCCTTTTCCCTCTTGCCTCTTTTCCCCCTTGTCCCCCCGCTCTTTCATCTCTACTTTCTGTATCTATTATCTAATAGATCGATTTATATATCTATGTATCTATCTATTCTATAATCGTCCTCCCCTCCCTCCCTTCTTCCCCTCCCCTCCTTCCCTCCCCTCACTTCTCTCCCCTTCCCCTCCCTCCTTTCCTCCCTCCTCCTTCCCTTTCCCTTCCCTCCCTCTCCCTCTCTCTTTTCCCTCCCCTCCCTCCCTCTCCTCCCCTCCCTCCCCCACCATCCCTCCTCCCCTCCCCTCCCTCTCCCCACCATCCGCCAAATCAAAAAAAGACCCTTCCCCCCTTTCCCTCTCCTTCCCTCTGCCCTTCCTCCCTCCCTCCCCTCCCCCCTCCCCCACCATCCCAATAAAAAAAAGACCTTCCCCTTCCTTATCCTTCCCTCCCCTCCCCCCTCCCCTCCTCCCCTCCCTCCCCTCCCACCCCCCCCACCATCCCAATCACAAAAAAAAACCTTCCCCCCTTCTATCCTCCCTCCCCTACCCCTCCCCTCCCTCACCTCCCCTCCCCCTCCTCCCCCACCACCCAATTCAAAAAAGACCTTCCCCCCTTCCCCCTTCATTCCCTCCCCCTCCCTCCCCTCCCCTCACCTCCCTCGCCTCCCCCTCCCAATCAAAAAAAAAACCTCCCCCTTCCCTTGCTCTCCCCTCCCTCCCCCCACCATCCCCCTCCCCTCCTCCCTCCCTCCCTCCCCCACCACCCAATAAAAAAAAAAACCTTCCCCCCCTTCCTTATCCTTCCTCCCTCGCCCGCGCTCCCCCCACCATCCCAATCAAAAAAAAATCCTTCCTTCCTCCCCTCCCTCCTCTCCTCCCTCCCTCCCTCCCCTCCCCTCCCTCCCCCACCTCCCCAATCAAAAAAAAAAACTTCCCCCTTCCCTCTTCCTTCCCCTCCCCCTCCCCCCTCCTCCCCCCACCATCCCAATCAAAAAAAAACCTTCCCCCCCACCCCCTCCTTCCCTCCCCTCCCTCCCCTCCCCTCCCTCCCTCCTCCCTCTCCAATCAAAAAAAAAAACCTTCCCCCTTCCTTATCCTTATCCTTACCTTGACCTGAAAAGCGGTGGCAAAGCTCCCGTCCTCACAGTACTCGATGGGACCCCAATCGCCCCAACTCAAGCCATTGTCGAGTCTGAGCGAGTCCGTAACCTGCGTCGGGGTAGCCTTGGGCCCGGGGGTACACCTGTGGGTACACCGATACGAGGTATGAGAGAGAAGTGGCATTTGCAAGGTCTGTTAGTGTTTAGATTGTTGTTGGGTTTTGTTATTGTTGTTGGTATTGGTGTTATGATCATTATTATCATCGCTTTTATCGTTGTTGTTAATGTCACTGTTATTATTTTCATTATTATGATCAATCTTATTATTCATGTATCATTATTGCTATCATTATTATTGTTATTATTATTTATTATTATTATCATTATTATCATTGACATTATTATTATTATCATTATTACAATAGTTGTTGCTGTTGCTATTATCATTATTTTTACTTTTATCATTATTATCTTTACTAATATGGTTATTGTTATTACTATTTCTACTTACGCTCTGGTTGTTGAAATCGCTGTCTTTACTCCTGTTGCCGAGTTATAAAATGACCCAACAGGAAATTTCCCTCTTTCATCTCTAACACTTTGTTCAGGATCTTTTGTACAGCTCCCACATCGCCCGGTACCCCTAATTTTTTCAGTCCACATAGGTCAAACTATCTAAGACCAGGTGTCACAGGATCTCCACCCCCCCACACCCCCTCACCCAAACACACCCTGGACAGATTGGCTCACCACTATAGCTACCCCCCCTAACGTGTCATAGCAGGAAATAGGCCTAAATTCTTTTGGCACACTTCCGAGGGTGATTATAACCACAGGGACAACCTGGACCTTCCTGAGTTGGAACAGTCTTCCAGTTTTCCTCCGTAATTCCTGGTATTTCTCCACTTTTTTTTCTTTCCTTTTCATGTACTCTTGCATCGGCGGGCACTGCAATATCAAAGATTTTCCTACCGTTTTCCTTCTTATCAATAATAGCAATGTCTGGTCTCTTTGCTTTTATTACATTATTGCATTGTGTATTTATATCCCACAGCAATTTTATATCATTCTCTGCCTCTCCTTCTGGGTCATGTTCATTCCATCTTTCCTTATGTTCTAATGT
>NW_020869324.1:41253-43753 GCF_003789085.1 Penaeus vannamei | reverse complement strand
TATTCTGCTTCTTTACCGTGAACACCAAAAACAACAAATATCTCTTAACCAAATTCATCTGTCTCCCACTTATTCTGCTTCCTTAAGATTAACACCAAAAACAACAAATATCTCTTAATCAAAGTTATCTGTCTCCCACTTATTCACCTTCCTTACCGTTAACACCAAAAACAACAAATATCTCTTAATCAAATTCATCTGTCTCCACTTATTTCCTTACCGTTAACATCAAAACAGCAATAATCTCTTAATCAAATTTATCTGTCTCCCACTTATTCTGCTTCCTTACCGTGAACACCAAAAACAACAAATATCTCTTAACCAAAGTCTCCCACTTACTTACTTCTGTCTCCCACTTATTCTGCTTCCTTGCCGTGAACACCAAAAACAACAAATATCTTTCAATCAAATTCATCTGTCTCCCACTTATTTCCTTCCACTTTATTTCTTACCATTAACACCAAAACAACAAATATCCCTTAGACATTACCGAGCAGTCCCATGTGCTTTCCCTCGACAGACTGGATGTATCCCGTGAGGATGTGGTCGAGCGTGCTGCAGTAGAGGCGGACGGCGTTGACGGCGGTTTCGTCCGTGTCGATCAGGCTGTACGGCTCGAACTGGCAAAGGGGAGAGAGAGAGAGAGAGAGGGTGATAATGCTGAGGAATAGGATGAATAAGAATGATAATGATAGTGGTGGTTATTGCAAAGGGGAGAGAGAGAGAGTGATAATGCTGAGGAATAGGATGAATAAGAATGATAATAATAGTGGTGATTATTGCGAGAGAGAGAGAAAGAGAGAGTATGGTAATGCTGAGGAATAGGATGAATAAGAATGATAATGATAGTGATGGTTATTGCAAAGGGGAGAGAGAGAGAGAGAGAGAGAGAGAGGGTGATAATGCTGAGGAATAGGATGGATAAGAACGATAATGATAGTGGTGATTATTGCGAGAGAGAGAGAGAGAGGAGAGAGGGTGATAATGCTGAGGAATAGGATGAATAAGAATGATAATGATAGTGATGGTTATTGCAAAGGGGAGAGAGAGAGAGGGTGATAATGCTGAGGAATAGGATGAATAAGAACGATAATGATAGTGGTGATTATTGCGAGAGAGAGAGAGAGAGAAGAGAGAGGGTGATAATGCTGAGGAATAGGATGGATAAGAACGACAATGATAGTGATGATTATTGCGAGAGAGAGAGAGAAGAGAGAGGATGATAATGCTGAGGAATAGGATGAATAAGAACGATAATGATAGTGGTGATTATTGCGAGAAGAGAGAGGATGATAATGCTGAGGAATAGGATGAATAAGAACGATAATGATAGTGGTGGTTATTGCAAAGGGGAGAGAGAGAGAGGGTGATAATGCTGAGGATAGGATGAAATAAGAACGATAATGATAGTGGTGATTATTGCGAGAGAGGAAAGAGAGAGGATGATAATGCTGAGGAATAGATGAATAAGAAATGATAATGATAGTGATGGTTATTGCAAAGGGGAGAGAGAAGAGAGAGAGAGAGGGTGATAATGCTGAGGAATAGGATGAATAAGAACGATAATGATAGTGGTGATTATTGCATTGATGAGATCCTGGAACGTGGAAATAGGTGATGCTAACGATAGGTATTTAGAATGTCTAGTAATGACACTGTTGATGATAATAATGATAAGAAGATTCACCTGTGTCGATAAACTGTACGGCTGGAGGTGACGAAGATATCAAGCTACGATATTCATGCTCTAAATGATAAATCAAATCATTGCTATCATTTAGGCAATTAGAACGATAAGAGAATAATAATTGTCATGGATAATCCACATTTCACCCCATGGACACAGAATTCCACCATGTAGGAATAGCAAATCCCAAGAAATTGCTGCTTGGACACGTCAAATAAAATGCCTACATTGACCATTACATCTGCCATCTGCAATAGTTCCATTGACGTGCCATAACATTTACCATCTGCAATAGTTCCATTGACGTGCCATAACATCTACCATCTGGAATAGTTCCATTGACGTGCATTAACATTACCATCTGCAATAGTGACGTGTCTGGCATAGTTCCATTGACGTGCCATAAACATCTACATCTGCAATAGTTCCATTGATGCCATAACATTACCATCTGCAATAGTTCCATTGACGTGCCATAACATTTACCATCTGCAATAGTTCCATTGACGTGCCATAACATTTACCATCTTACCATTGACGTGCCATAACATCTACCATCTGCAATAGTTCCATTGACGTGCCATAACATCTACCATCTGCTACAGTTCCATTGACGTGCCATAACATTTACCATCTGCAATAGTTCCATTGACGTGCCATAACATTTACCATCTGCAATAGTTCCATTGACGTGCCATAACATTTACCATCTGCAATTGTTCCATTGACGTGAAGACCTTGTATTACGCTATAGTACAATGAGCGCCACATTACAAGGTCCAAAAATAGTAAAGAAAAAAAAATCACTCAAGA
>NW_020869324.1:27500-30000 GCF_003789085.1 Penaeus vannamei | reverse complement strand
TCATTATCATCATCATCATCATCATCATCATCATCACTATCATTATTATTATCATTATCATTATTATTACCTCCGTCAAGGTTATATTTCTGGTAGCGTTGGATAGTTTGTTTGTTTGATCATTTGTTTCTTTGTTTTGTTTGTGTGTAATTTTCAAATGATTGCATCAGTTACCCCTACTGTCAAGGCCACTCGAAAAGGTATAAACAGATTTTGTGATTTTTTTACAATACGTGTACCTTAAATTTACAGATGCCATTAAATATTGGTGGTGATGTCGATCATAATCCGGATCCAGGATTTTTTTTTAATGGTTGCATCAGCTGTCCGTATTCGCTTGGCAGGAGTAACCGTTATTATTATTATTACCTTTAAATTACCTCCGCTAAGGATGTCATGTTTACGGATGTCATCAGTCATCATGTTCTTATACTTTGCTCTGTCCGGAATGTGTGCATGATGGTAATGAGATTTCTTGCAATCAGTTACTCATGCAGTTGTGATTTTTTTCACGCTGCCTCATTTTGTCTTTCGTTGTTGTTTTTTATTTTCCCTGTCATTGCAAGGTGTCCCAATTTTGTCTTTATCTGTTTTATCTTCCCTGTTGTTACATGGTGTCCCACTTTTGTCTTTGTCTTTTTCCTAACTTCCCTGGTGTCCCAATTTTGTCTTTTTTATCTTCCCTGTTGTTACATGGTGTCCCACTTTTGTCTTTGTCTTTTTTCTAACTTCCCTGGTGTCCCAATTTTGTCTTTTTTTCATCTTCCCTGTTGTTACACGGTGTCCCAATTTTGTCTTTGTCTTTTCCTAACTTCCCTGGTGTCCCACTTTTGTCTTTGTCTTATCTATCTTCCCTGTTGTTAAATGGTATTCCATTATGGAGTCCACATGGAGTCTCATTATGTGACCAAAGAACGTGGTTTCTTCTTTTCTGATGGTTCTACAGAGGGTTCTCTATTTGGGCTGCCCGTATCAATACTTCGTCATGAGTTATCCATTATCCTTCTGAGGAACCACATCGCTGCAACGATGGCACTTGCTCTTGATCGTCCAACTTTCACTGTCATATTTCAGTGACATTCCAGCACTCTTCTCCTTGTTTTAGAAGAGATTGGATAGGTCGTCTAAAGGTCTTTTTTACCTGTGCGAGCTTTATTTTGATTTGTTTAGTGAATCCTCCATTGCTACCAGTTTTAGCCACAGGATATTTGAAGGGATGGGATTCGAAAGCCTCATTCAGCATTTAGGTTTCTCCGGTTTCTTAGAGATGGCCATGTCGATTTCTTTCTTTTTTCTTTTTTTTTATCGTCGTCCAAGTCCAAATTTTCCACTCTGTCTACAATATCGAGCAGCTCCTGTAGATCTTTCTCACCTATTGCGATTAACACATTGTCGTCGGCGTATTATGGATTGATGTTAACACCTCCTACACCGATTCCAGGAGGTCCTTCAAGCTCACGTATTAAGAACAGATCAGGTGACAGGACGCACCCTTAACTCACCCCTCTTCTTATCTCCACCGATTGGACCATCCCACTTACAGGTAGCCAAAAGCCAAACCCGTGTCAGAAGAAAAGCCTGACAAATCTAAAAAATAATAATAATAATAGTAATAATAGTAATCGTAATAAAGAATAGAAGAAAAAATGGACCAGTTCATTCTCATGTTTGACGAAATCGATCTGCTCCCAATATAGATTCTTAATTATCTTAAGATCTTTGCTGTCGACATTTAAAGCCTGAAGTAGATTAATCCTGCGTTCGTGCTGGGTGGTATCTCTTCCTTTGCTATAATCAATGAAGCAGAGGTAGTGATCTGTTTTCTATTGCTCTTTCAAACAAAGTTCTTAGCTTGTAGATAGCATTTCGTTTGCCCTTTCTACCACGTTGCTTTTGATAATGATAATAACAATAATAATAATAACAATATTAACAATAGTAGTAATAGTATAGATAATAATAACAATAACAATAGTACTAATACTAATAATAACAACAAGGATGATAATAATAACAATAATATTAATAGTAATAATATTATTAATATTATTATTATTATTGTGATCATTGTTACTATTATTATTATCATTGATGTTATTGATATCATTATCATTATTTTAATTGTATTGTTACTATTATCACTATTATTGCTAAATATTATTGTTATTATTAGTATTAGTATTATTATTGTTGTTATTATTATATATATACTATTACTAGTATTGTTAATATTGGTATAATTATTATTGTTATCATTATCATCATCATTATCACTGTTTTACTATCAACATTATTCTCATAGGCACGCTGGAAGGCAGAAATATAGACAAGGAGACAGATAGACCGAGGTATATAGAAAGAAGCAGACAGATACAGAGATAGAGACATCGCAAGAGACAGCGACAAAGAGAGAGAGAGGGGGGGGGGGAGGGAGGTAGGGAGTGGGGAGAGAGTGAGAGAGGGAGGGGGGGAGAGAGAAGAAAGCAAGAAAAGTCAATCA
>NW_020869324.1:20000-22500 GCF_003789085.1 Penaeus vannamei | reverse complement strand
AGGGGGGGGAGGAGGAGGAGTAGGTGTGGAGGAGGAGGGGGTGGAGGAGGAGGAGGGGTGGTGGAGGAGGAGTAGGGGGGGGGTGGAGGGAAGGGGGAGGGGAGGCTGGCGTGATTTCATTGTCCTTTTTGACTATTTTTTTCTTTAGCGTCTGTCCTCTTTTCTTTCTCCTTTTCTTCTCTCTTCCTCCTTCTTTTTTCTCTTCTTTCTTACCCCTTCTTCTTCTCTTCTTTCTTCCTCATTCTTCTTTTTCTCTTCTTTCTTCCTCCTTCTTCTTCTCTTCTCTCTTCCTCCATCTTCTTTGTCTTTTCTTCTTTCTCTGTTTTCTTTACCTCCCTTCCTTTTTACTTCCTGTCCCTTTTTTCTCTACCTTCATTCCTCCCTTTCTCTTCCTCTCGTCCTTTCTCTATGTCTTCCCTTTACCTATTCTTTCTCTTCCCCAACTTTGTTTCCTTTTTTTATTTCTCTTTTTTCATCACACTTTCCTTCTCCCTTTCATATCTCCTCATTATCCTTTCCTTTCTTCCTTAATCTCTCATCACACTTTCTTTCTCTCTTTCATTCATCCCACTTTCGTTCCCTCTTTATCTTCTCATCATCACAATTTCCTCTCTCCTTAATCTCCTCATTACACTTTCATTCAGTTTATCACATTCTCCATCCTCTTTAATCACTCATCACACTTTCCTCCTATCTTTATCCTCTCATCTCTCTTTCTTTCTCTCTTTCATTTCTCATCACTCTCCTATTCTCATTCATTTCTCATCATCACACTTTCCCTCCCTCTCTATCTTCTCATCACACTTTCCTTCCCTCCTTAATCTCTCATCACTCTTTCCTTCTCTCTTTCATTTCTCATCACACTTTCCCTCCTTCTCTATCTTCTCATAACACTTTCCTTCTCTCTTTCATTTCTCATCATCACACTTTCCCTCCCTCCTTAATCTCCCATCACTCTTTCCTTCTCTCTTTCATTTCTCATCATCACACTCTCCTTCCCTCTTTATCTCACTCATCACACTTTCCTTCCTCCCTTTCATTTCTCATCATCACACTTTCCTCCCTCCTTCATCATCTCATCACACTTTCCCTCCTCCCTTTCATTTCTCATCATCACACTCTCCTTCCCTCTTTATCTCCCTCATCACACTTTCCTTCTCCCTTTCATTTCTCATAATCACACTCTTTCCTCTTTATCTCCCTCATCACACTTTCCTTCTCTCTTTCATTTCTCATCATCACACTCTCCTTCCCTCTTTATCTCCCTCATCACACTTTCCCTCCTCCCTTTATCTTCTCATCACACTTTCCCTCCTCCCTTTATCTCCCTCATCACACTTTCCTTCTCTCTTTCATTTCTCATCATCACACTTTCCCTCCTCCCTTATCTTTCATCACATCCCCTCATCACACTTCCTCCTCCCCTCCCTCATCACACTTTCCCTCCTTCATCTTCTCATCACACTTTCCCTCCTCCCTTTATCTCCCTCATCACACTTTCCCTCCTCCCTTCATCTTCTCACCACACTCCTTCCCACGTCCTTGAACCAGACGAGGAGCCCAAACGCCCCAGCACGAGCGCCCTTGGACTCAGCAACGGACTCACTTGGGGTGACTGGGGTCCTAAGGAGTTCTGTCCGGATGGGAGCTTCGTCCACGCTTTTGATACGAAGGTCAGTCTTGTGTGCATGTGTGTTTGAGTGGGAGGAATACATATGTATGTATGAAGAGGTACAGATACGTACATATGCATACTTAGATGTATGTATGGTGTGTGGGTGTTTGTGTGTGTGTGTGTTGTGTTTGTTGTTGTGTGTGGTATGTTTGTGTGTGGTGTGTGTGTGTGTGTGTGTGTGTGTGTGTGTGTGTGTGTGTGTGTGTGTGTGTGTGTGTGTGTGTGTGTGTGTGTGTGTGTGTGTGTGTGTGTGTGTGTGTGCCAGTTTTGGGAGACGACGCAGCCACGACCAACGTCACCCTGTTCTGCTGTACCCTGTAACATGTACAAGACATGTTCCGTTGTAAGGGGATTCCCCAACGACTGTTATGGTTTGGGTGAATGACTGGTCGCCAACTTCAATATTTATTGCCTCTTGGACATGAAAATAAAAAGAAAAAATATTGAATTATTGCCCGTTTTATTAAAATATTTCATGGAGATTAAGTTGGAAATTGTGTGGACTGAATATGTCACTTTCGGTTATTTCAGAAAAGAAAAATTAATGGTTGATTCACTCTTTCCGCTGGATTAACTGGTCATGAGAATATTATTGAGGTGAATGAAGGTTCATGAGAGAGAGAGAGAGAGAGAAGGGAGAAAGAAAGAGAGAAAGATAGATAGAAAGAGAGAGAGTGAGTAAGTGAAAGTGAGAGCGAAGGGATAAGAAGAGAGAAGGGATAGAGAGAGAGAGAGAGGGAATAAATAGAGAGAGATAGAAGGGAGGAAGAGAGACAGAGAAAGGGAGGGAGAAGAGAGAGAGAGAGAGTGAGAGACAGAGAAAGA
>NW_020869324.1:0-7500 GCF_003789085.1 Penaeus vannamei | reverse complement strand
CTCTCAAGGACCTGAACCCATTCTAAGCAGATAACACGTACAAGAGAGAACAAAGCTGAACTACTACACTCCATCGAACATTTAAAAGGGTTTTATTAACCAGAATATGAAGTAGATCGAATGGAAATTACCCATAAACCCACAAGAGCGCATGATGGCTAGTTTTTTACAGATAGTCCCCGTGAGAAATAAGTGGATTTAATCTAAGAAATTCTAGTCTATAGTGCCGACTTTTTTATTTCTTTATTCTTTTATTTCTTTACTTTTTTTGCGTGTGTGTGTGTGTGTGTGTGTGTGAGTGTGTGTGTGTGTGTGTGTGTGTGTGTGTGTGTGTGTGTGTGTGTGTGTGTGTGTGTGTGTGTGTGTGTGTGTGTGTGAATGAAATACTTTAGTAATGTTTTTTTATTCAGAGACATATACAAAAAGTGTTACCCTTATATCTTACAAACAGATATTTGCACAAATACGGAAAGAAAACAATGAACAAAAACATAAAACGAAAAAAAGGGAGAGAAGAAAAGAGAATACCCATAACTAACGAGAGAAAAAAAAACACGAAAAACATTCACACCCCTCTCCTCTCCTAACCACTCCATCCATATGAAAAAAAAAATAAATAAATAAAAAAACAATCCGAACCACCAACAAAACACACAAAACAAAAAGAACAACAACTCTAGGACACGAGAAAGACACGCAAACACATTTAAATAAACAAAAACAAAAAACAAATCAACAAAAACAATCAAAACCACCAACAAAAACAAAACACGGGACACGAGAAAGACACCCAGACACATAAAAAATCAATAAAAAAAACAATAAAAACCACCCACAAAACAAAAAAAACTACTCCAGGACACTCAAAGACACCCAAGAAGACACGTACCCTCAGAAAAGACACCCAGAAGACACCGTACCTCAGAAAGACACCCAAAAAAGACACTCTAAGAACATCCCACGAAGGTAACCACGGTACCCTCAGAAAAGAAACCCACGACCACTCTAAGCACAGCACCAAGAAGACACGTACCCCTCAGATAAAAGAACACACCAGGAAGACACAAATACCCTGACGGAAAAAAGACAGAACCAGACGACACTCAAAGACACACCCAGACCCTCAAAGACACCCAGGAAGACACGTACCCTCAGAAAAGACACCCAGACACTCTAAGACACCCAAGAAGGACACGTACCTCAGAAAAGAACCCAGACACTATCTAAGACACCCAAGAAGACCCACGTACCTCAGAAAAAAAAGACACCCGAGCACGATCGAGACACCCAAGAAGACACATACCCTGAGAAAAGACACCCAGACCACTCCAAAAAGACCACCAACGAACATGTAACCCTCAGAAAAAGACACCAGACACATCTATAAGACACGCCCAAGAAGACCACGTACCCTCAGAACAAAAGACACAGAACCCTCAAAGAACACCCAGGAAAACGACACATACCCTGAGAAAAGACCCCAGACCACCTCAAAGCAACCCGAAGACACAATACCTGAGAAAGAACCCCAGCAAGAACGTACCTCAAGAAAAGGAACACCCAGACCTAAAGAACACCCAAGAAGACAGTACCCTGGAAGAAAACACAGACACCCAAAACACCCAAGAAGACACGTACCCTGAGAAAAAGACCCTAGACACTCAAAGACAACATCCCAGAACACTCTAAGACACCCAGGAAGCACGTACCGCCTGAGAAAGACACCCAGACACTCCCGGCCAACCCAGCACTCCTAAGACACCCAAGAGACCGTACCCCCAAGAAAGCCACCCAAGAAGACAAGTACCTCAGAAAAGACACCCAGACCTCAAAGACAACCCAAGAAGACACGTACCCTCAGAAAAACAACCAAGACTCAAAGACAACCCAGGAAGACACGTACCTCAGAAAAGACACACCAGACCTCACAAGACACCCCGGAAGAACGTACCCTGCACTGTCCCCATATTCCCCGCCGTCAAGTGATTACCCCGTGTCGTGCTGCTTGCTCCGGGTGTGCTGCAGAAGGAGCATGAGGGCGTTCACGGGCCGTCTCGTCGTGGTGCTTCCGGCTCTCGAACTGGCGGGCGGGGAAAGGGGGGGGTGAGGAGGGGAAGAGGTGAGGAGAGGGGGTTGAGCCGAGGAGGGGTGAGGAGGAGGGGGGAAGGGGGTGAGGGGGGGGAAGGAAGAGGGGAGAGGGGGTAGGAGGAGGGGAGGGGGAGATGGTGGTGGTGGTGGTTTTTAGTGGTTCAATGTTATTATTCAATTATCATCATTATCACATCATTATTGATCATTATTGTTATTTTTTTGTTGTTGTTTTCGTTGATGTTGTTTGCTGCGCCCGCTGCTCTGCTGTTGTTTGCTGTTGTTGTTGCTGCTGTTTGTTGTCGTGTTTGTTGTGCTGCTGCTGCTGTTGTTTATTTGTTTGTATAGGTGGTCGGGAGTGCTTTGCTGCTACAGGCAGGATAAGGGTTTAATATTTCCTTATGTTTTTAAAAAAATGGAAGGAAAAAAGAAGCAAAGGAAAGAGAAAAATAAATAAGATTTAACCTGAAGGAAAGCACCTTCCACGAAACGAGGTATCCTGCTGCTATTTTTTTCTTTCTTTTTCTTTTTATTTGCAATCTCTCTTTTCGATCCCACTTTAACTTCTTCTTCGTTCTTGCCCTTCATCCGTTTTTTTTTGCTGTCCTCTTCTTCCTAACCTCCTTCCTCTTTTCTTCTTTTTCCTTCCCATTTTCTTCCTCTGTTTTGCCTATCTATCTGTCTATTTAATCTGTTTGCCTATATATTCCTCTATTACTCTACTCTGACAATGAATCTATGTTTTTTTTGTATTCACATATTAATTTAATCATCCTATCTAGATCCATCTATATATCATTCATTCATTTTTTTCCCTATCGTGTACTCATATTTATTTGCCTTCATCTAGATATCCTCTTTCTTCATTTCTTCTTCCTCTCCCTTCCCTCCCTCTTCTCCTTCCTTCCTCCCTCCCTACCTCCCTCACTCCTTCCTCCTCCTTCCCTCCCTCGTACTCGCCCCCTCCTTCCATATTTCTCCTTCTCTCCCTTCCTCTTACCTCCAGATATTTCTCTTACTTACTCCCTCCTCCTTTCCCCTCCTCCATATTTCTCCTCCTCCATATTTCTTCGCCTCCCTTCCTCCTCCCTCCTCCTTCAGAGTCTCAGCAACCTCAAGCTCCATATTTTACGCCTCCCTCACCTCTTATTTTCTTCCTCCCCTCCTCCCATCCCACCTCCTCTCTACTCCTTACTCGTCTAATTGTATTCCCGTCCATAATTTCTTCTTTTCTTCCTCCCTCTGCCTCCCTCTCACCTCCTCTCGCCTCCTCCATCGTATCCTACTGCCCCTCCTTCCTTTCTTCCGTCCGCTCCTTCCCTCCCATTACGGCTCATAATTTTCCTCCCTCTTAGCACCCCTCTATCCACCCTCTATATTTCTTCCTCCCTCCGTCTCCACTGCCTGCCATCTTTCTCCCTCCTGCCTCCATCTTTCCCCCTCCTCCCTGCCCCTCTCCCATACTTCTTCCTTGCTCCTATTCTAAATCACCTTCAATTCCCCATTCCATTCCCTATCTCCTCTAACAATAAAGATTTCCTCAGATTATTAGTATCGAAAGGCGTGGAACGAAGCTCCCTCCCTCAGGCAAGTAAAATCGATGTCCACAACACGCCACTCCTCCCTCATAAATTTCCTTCCTCCCGTCCCTCCTTCTCCCTCCCCCCACCTCCCTCCTCCTTCCCACGACACATTTTTTCTCCTTTTCCTCCCTCCTCTCTCCCTCCTCCTCCCTTTCCTCTCCTCCTCCCATCTTTTCCCTCCCTCCCCTCCCTCCTCCTCCTTCCCTCCTCCCTCCTTCTCAGTCCTCCATCTTTCCCCTCCCTCCTCTCGTCCTCCTCCATCTTCTTCCTCTCCCTATTCTATCCCCTTCTACATAAAGGATTCTTCCCTCGTTACCTTAGTAATCGAAGGCGTGGGACGAAGCTTCCCTCAGGACAGTACTCGATGTCCCCCAAGTCCCTCCCTCCATATTTTCTTCCTCCCTCCCTCCATCCTTCTCCCTCCCCTCCCTCCCTTCTCCTCCTCCTGTCCTTTCCTCCTCGCCTCCTTCTTCCTTCCTCCTCCTGCCCTCCCATCTTTCTCCCTCCTCCTTCCTCTCCCTCCTCCCTCCTGCCTCCTTCCTTCTCTCCTCCCTCTCTCCTCCCTCACCTCCCCTCTCCGTCCTCCTCAACTCTCCTTCCCTTCCTCCCTCCATCTTCTTCCTCCCTCTCCCTGTCTCCTCCTCCCTCTCCTCCATCTTTTCTCACTCCTCCTCCCTCCTCCTGGTCCTCAACACCTCCATCATCCCTCACCGCCCTCCCGCCCGCCGCCCTCCCTCCCTCTCGTCCTTCCCTCCGTTGTACCCCTAAATCTTTCCCCCTCTCTCCTCCTCACACACACACACCACCATCCTTCTCCTTCTCCCTATTTCGATCACCTTCAATCTCTTCCATTCTATCCCTTCTACCATAAGAATTCCCTGTCAGTTTACCTTTAGTATCGAAGGTGTGGACGAAGCTCCCCTCTCTAGGGCAGTACTCGATGTCCCCAATCCTCCTGTCTACCTCCATAATTTCTTCCTCCCTCCCTCCTTCTTCCTCCTCCTCCGTCTCCTCCTCCTGCCTCCATCTTTCTCCCTCTTCCTCTTCCTCCCTCCCTCCTCTTCCATACCCTGCCCTCTTTCCTCCGTCCTCCTTCCTCCTCCCTCCTCCTCCTCCCTCCATTCTCCCTCCCTCTCCTCCTCCCTCCATCCCTCCTTCCTCCTCCTCCCTCCATCCTCCTCTTCCATCTCACTGTCTCTCCTCGCTCCTCCCTCCATCCTCCTCCCCCTCCTCCCTCCCTCCTCCTCCTCCATCTTCTTCCTTCTCCCTATTCTATCCCCCTTCTACATATAATGATTCCTCAATTACCTTAGTATCGAAGGCGTGGACGAAGCTCCCTCAGGACAGTAGTTCGATGTCTCCCCAAGTCCCTCTCCCATTTCTTCCTCCATCCTCCTTCTCCTTCCCTCCTCCCCTGCCTCCATCTTTTTCCCCTCCCTCCTTCTCCCTCCCTCCTCCTCCCCCTCCCTCCCCCTCCCCCTCCCCTCTTCTTTCCTTCCATCTTTCCCCCTCTCCCTCCCTCCTCCTCCCCATCTTCTTCCTCCCATCTCTCTTCCTCATCCCTATTCTATCCCCTTCTACATAAAGATTCCCTCAGTTACCTTAGTATCGAAGGCGTGGACGAAGCTCCCCTCAGGACAGTAATCGATGTCCCCCCAAGTCCCTCCCTCCATATTTCTTCCTCCCTCCCTCCATCCCTTCTCTCCTCCCTCCTCCTCCCTCCTCCATATTTCTTCCTCCCTCCCTCCTTCTCCCCCTTCCCCTGCCTCCTCCTCCCTCCTCCCTCGCTCCTCCCCTCCTCCCTCCTCCTCTCTCCTCCCTCTCCCTCCTCCCTCCCTTCATCTTCCCCTCCCTCCTCCTCGTCCTCCCTCTCTTCTTCCTCATCCCTATTCTATCCCTTCTACATAAAATTCCCTCAGTTACCTTAGTATCGAAGCGTGGACGAAGCTCCCCTCAGGACAGTACTTCGATGTCCCCCCAAGTCCCCCCTCCACATTTCTTCCTCCTCCCTCCTCCTCTCCTCCTCCTCCCTGCCTCCTCCTCCTCCTCCTCCCTCCTCCCTCCTCCTCCTCCTCCTCCCTCCCTTCTTCCCCCTCCCTCTCCCCTTCCCTCCCTCCATCTTCCCCCTCCCTCCTCCTCGTCCTCCTCCCATCTTTTCCTTCTCCCTATTCTATCCCCTTCTACATAAAGATTCCCTCAGTTACCTTAGTATCGAAGGCGTGGACGAAGCTCCCCTCAGGGCAGTACTCGATGTCCCCCCAAGTCCCCCAGTCCAGTCCATTGTCCAAGGTGATGTTGGAGGACACGACGCGCCTCTCTACGTAGGTCAGGATCTGGCCTGAAGGAGAGGCAGAGGGAGGGAAAGGGTTAGGGGGTGGATAGGTGGGTAGGTGTGGGGTTTTGTGTGTTGGGTGGGTTGGGTTGTGTTGGGTGGGTTGGGGTTTGTGTTGGGTGGGTTGGGGGTTTGTGTTGGGTGAGTTGGGTTTGGTGGGTGGGTTGGGGGTTGTGTTGGGTGAGTTAGGTTTGGTGGGTTTGACTTATGCTTGGTGAGTTAGTTTTTATTTGGTGCTGTGTTACTGAGTGCGTTACGCTTGGTGGATATAAGTTGCGTTTGCTGAGTTAGATTTGGGTGGGTTTCGTTTGGTGGATTTGAGTTGCGTTTGGGTGATTTTGTTTTTATTTGGTTATGTGTGTTTGGGGGGTTAAGTTTGGTGGGTTTCAGTTGCGTTTGGTAAGTTTGTTTATTTTGTTTTGTTTTTGGTGAATGGGTTACGTTGTGTTATTTTGTATCGTTTGGTGGGTTAGGTTTGGTTTGTGTCGTTGGGTGGGTTACGTTTGGTGGATTTGAGTTATGTTTGGCGAGTTTTTAGTTGGTCTTGTGTTGTTGAGTGGGTTACGTTTGGGTAGTTGTGCTGGGTGGGCTACGTTTGGTGGGTGTGAGCTACGTTTGGCGAGTTAGGTTTGGATTGTGTTGGGTGGGTTGCGTTTGGTGGATTTGAGTTGGTGAATTACGTTTAAGTGTTATTGTGTTGACTGAGTTACGTTTGATAAATCCCATGTTTGTCTTGTAAAGTATAAAATATAGTAGCGTAAATTTACACACGCGGATATATAAATGTATACATATACACACATATAGATATACATACATGTACATTACGCTCAAACAATTTTTGTGTCAAAGTGACTTCATATATTTTTTTCCCCTTTCAGCCTTGACATTCTGCTGAAGTTATGCATCAGAATGATTTGCATTTTGTAATAAAGTCCAACATTTTTTTCCGTTTCTTTTTATACGTTTCAGAATAAGGAACAAAATACTATTCACAAGAACTGAAGTAAAAATTAAAAAAGATAAAAAAAAGATAGCAGTACTTTTCATTATCATTATTTCCGTCATAACAAATAAAATCATAAAATCAATCATATATTCAAGCATGATTAAAGGTCAATTCATGAGCAAGTAATTACACATAATAACCCGTATGTGTCATGCAGAATCAAAGTTATGAAAATACATTAAGGACTAAAATCAAAAGCGACTACCATGCAGAAGTCACGTTAACTGCACCACAAGCTTTTTTATCTTTGTCTGTCTGTCCTTGCTTTTATTTTCCATTCGTTTTTTTTTTACGGTATGAGGGAGAGTCGCAGGTGCTTCCACTCAGAGGAAATGTCATTCTCATTGGCTCGGTTTTTTCTGATTGGATTAAGTCAGAGATAAGCTTTTTGTTGTAAGTGTTTTTTTTTTTTTTTTGAAGTCGGACAGTTTTTTTTTTTTTTTTTTTTGAGGGAAAGGTTCTTTGTCTGTGTGTCTGCCTGTTTCACT
>NW_020869323.1:363730-366230 GCF_003789085.1 Penaeus vannamei | reverse complement strand
TGGCTGAGACAACAGGAGGAGTCCGTATGCAGGCAGGAAGACCGAAACGCAATAAATGAGGAGGATGAGGAACTCTTCGCCCTCCCTGTCAACCCATGGAACCGGATTAGAACGAGGAGATAGGCACTGACTGCAGAGGCTTTAGAGTCGGATATTTAAGCAACAGGAGGGGAGTTGCTTTCGCATTCTCCTTACATATTGTTACTTTTTACAAGGAATTACAGTAAATTCTAATGCCTCCCCCTCCTTGGCAAAGAATGTGTATATTTTTGTTATTAGGTTTTTCTTTTTTTTTTTTTTCATTTCTTCTTTTTCTTTTGTTTTATCTTTCCTTCCCTCTAAAAAGAATTCATCCATCATTATCCAATTGGCCAATGATAAGGTACTGTGTTATTGAGAACTTGTACAAGAATTTACGGCTGCTAACACTCCTGAAAGTGAGAAAGCACAGAGGAAGATTCTTCTTATTTTACATGGCTGCTGTCAAATTTTGTCTCATGAAAAAAGAGAAGAAAAAATAACTTTATATGATTGTGCATAACTTTCATTCTGAACTCTCATCTTAGTTTCATCTTGAGTTATTGTTATTCTTGTTTAGATGGTTCTTTATATTTTGTAAACTGAAAAAACAAATTTCTTAGAAATACTTTATTTTCAGATATATATGTTGTCTCTTCTGCACTTTTGTTTTTGTTTTTCTCTCTCCTTTCTATTCTCATTAAAATTGTTATTCTTTCTCTTTTCGTTGGACTGTAGAAACAATGGAATTCCTTCATGCATTTAGTTCCTTAAATTGTGCTGTACCAAATTCAAATGCTTTTGTTATGTATTTATAAAGAGTAGAGATTTTTTGTATAGTTTAGTGAACTTGACTGTTGTTCTGCATTGTTCCATTACCGAAAAGTGATGTACAATTTTTGCTCACTCGCTATCAGTTTCCCAGATTTTATATTAGGTATTCCATATTGCATATGGTGTAAAACAAAAATTTTATGTAATTAAATGCTCTGTAATGCATTACAGTATGTATCACTGTCTATGGAATATTATCAAAATAAACAAAGTATCGTTTTGTATCTTTCAGAATCCTTGGAAAACGTTATTTTAAAACTAAGAACTTTTAAAATGAGCCTCCTGACTCTCACTCTCACTCACTCACACACACTCTCTCTCTTTCTCTCTCTCTCTCTTTCTCTTCTCTTCTTCTCTCTCTCTCTCTCTCTCTCTCTCTCTCTCTCTCTCTCTCTCTCTCTCTCTCTCTCTCTCTCTCTCTCTCTCTCTCTATCTCTCTCTATAACACAGCCATAAATAGAAGAAAGTAGTGCATAAAAAAACCTAGGTAATGTAACAAAACAAAAATTTGTTTGTGGTTGAAACATGCTGATGCAGAGTTCCTTGTATGCGAGCAAGTAGTCGCACTTCTAGCGGTCCGGCCAGTAAAATCGCTCGTCTGAACAGGGCCTTAGTTCTACAGGAGTTTTGGTGCTTATTCTATCAGGCAGCACAAACAGTCTTACACTTATGCAGAGAAAGATGCTGTTGCAAATGATGAGGAGGATGATGATAATAGTGATAATGACAAAAGTGATAATAGTAATGATGGTTTTCATAACCTTAATCATGCTAATAGGAATAATATTGGTAATAATAATAGTAATAATCATAGTTATGATAATGATGATGATACTTTTAATAATTATAATGATGATACTTGTAATAATTTTAATGATAATAATATTGTTAATAATAATGATATTGATAATATTGATGTTAACTTTTGTAATAAAAATGATGATTAGTAATAATATTGATAATTGTAACAATACCAATAATGATAACAATGATATGGATATTGATGATGATTATAATAGTTATGATAAGGATGATGACAATAAAATGATGGTAATAAGAATGATGATAATAACAATAATAATAATAAAAGCAATAATAATAATGATATGATAAAAAATAATGAAAAAGTAATGATAAGGATAAACAGTAATAATAGTAATAATGATGATACAATTAAAGCCACTAATAGTACTAAGGATGATTATATCAATGATAACTATAATAATAATGATAATAGTAATAGTGATAATGATAATAATGATCATAACAACAGCAATAATAACAAAATAATAACACTAGTAATAATGACAGTAATGATAGTAATAATGATGATAAAAATAATAACAGTAACAAATATGATAATGGTAATAATTGTAATAATTATGCTAATAATAACAATGATGATGATGATGATAATAACAATGCTAATCATAAACATAGTAATACTTGTAATAATAATGATAATGATAATGAATATAATAACAATAATATGATAATAATAATAACCATAATAATAGTGATAACAGTAATAATGATAATGATAATAATGACAATGATAATAGTAATAATAATAATGATACTGCTACTGCTACTACTAATAATAAAAATGGTAATAATAATTATGATATTAATGATTATAAAAAACTAA
>NW_020869323.1:348730-353730 GCF_003789085.1 Penaeus vannamei | reverse complement strand
TGATTTTATATAACAGGAAATATATATAGAATGAAAACTCTATAGCACATTTAGAGACTTTACAGAAAACTGTAAATTTATGTGCTAAATATTGCAAACATATTTCATATAAAGGCTGACACTCAAAAATCTGGGAACATCCAGACCTGAGGAGTGCCGGCTTTTTGAATGTCAACCTGTAATAAAAAAATAGACCATCTATCAATTTATAATGTACATAAAAAATATAATTAAATATTCCTTAAAAAAGAGGTTCTTCTTTTACATAAACTATCTCTGTTAAATTCTCTTGCGCACTATGTCTTTCAGCTTGTAAAAGGCTGTTGTCCTCCGAGTCAAATAATTCTTGCAGTTCCTCCAGTTCCTGAAATGAAAGAAATTACAAAACAGTGCAAATGAATGACCTTAAATGCAATACATACAGTGAAAAAGAAAAAGAAGCTAAATAAATTGTTTGTTTTTTTGTCCATCGGGGATCTAACAATTTAGAGATGAACATATTCAAAGTCTTAACTACTTTAAAGAATGTAAATGACTAAGGCTATATTATTTTTTGTAAATCTTAAGACTATGGGTTTCATCCTGACCTTTCTAGTTCAAGAACTGAAAATAATCAAAGGTTAATTCTTTCAGAAAAAAGCTAATAAGTAAAATGGGTAGAAAATTATTATATGAAATATCATGTTATATGCATAACTCATATGCATTTGACTGACAACAGATAAATAGCATAAGGCAAACTTTCTTCCTTCAGCAATACTTACACAATGCAATGAAAATAAACAATAAACAGAAAACATGAAGCAAAAGTCTATCCATCAATTTTGATTTCATAAAATCCCCCCCCTCCCCTGAATTCAAGGGGGTCCTTCTCTAGCAATAGGGAAAAAGGCCACAACATAATGATGTGCAAATCATATCTTTTGTATCACCTAAATGTGTTAGCAATTCTTTAGATGTAAAGATATTCAAAGCTTAACTCACCTCTTTCTGTTTTTCACACGCATTATTTTCTGAACTCAAGTTGCTGCTTGGAATGATTTGGAAAACCAAGTTGTCACTACTCTCTCTCAATCTTGAAGATTTGTTTTGAATATGAATCGGTATTGTGATCTCCCTCTCAGCAAAAGTATCATTCACAGGCCTCTTCTTCTTTACAAAATCTTCACTTCTTTCTCTCTTATCCAAAGGTTCCTTGGAGACAATGGATGGTTCTGATACCGTAGAAGTATGGCTGGCCTTTTTCCTCTTGTTAGTGGCCGTGCTGGATCTGCTACCGACCCCAGACCTATTTGGATGTTCCATTTTTGACTGTATTTTCACAGTCTTGAAGAAGGGAGCTTCTGCATCTTCATTTCTCACATCTATGATATCTACTCTGGCTAAGCCGGATATCTGTAAAGCTTTTGCCGTTTTTAGGAGAGATGCTAGATTCTCCGACTGTAACGTGATTTGACCACTGGAAAAGAAAAGTAACACTGGGTTACATTACTCCAGAGTGTGTGTATACATATTTTTTTTTCCAGGACATAAAAGATCCTACTGTGGTCAGATCTCCTACAATGTTTTAACTTACTTATAAATGTAACTTATGATCCTCTGAAGATTCTCATACTGCACATCAAGAGGCATGATGATGATAGGGTGCTGGCACGGATTGGCTTGCAACACTTCTCTGAAGTACGGACTCATGGCTGACAACACTGCCTTCAAAAAAATTAAGCATTAATGCATACTCATATGAACACTTATGCATATCTATATATGCGTAAGTGTCTACAGAGTATGTGAATATGTGAGTGAGTGAGTGAGAGTGAGAGTGTGCGGGCATTTGCATGCATGTGCACACGTGTAGATATGCCTCAATAAGTATGAAACACTTCCACAGTAGGAATAGAATAGTCTTTCATTCCATTCTTATCATTTCAGTGCTTCAATTTATCTGTAAAAATGTAGTTTGTCTTTTTGTTTAAACATAAGCAGATATGGGCATAAACTACTGAACTAATACCATCCACACACAACCCATTTAAGAAAACAGAAGTGCAACAGTAATAGTACCTTATGTGCCCTGATTACATGACCCTCGGCTGTCAACGTCACATCAGCAAATGTCGAGTCATCGTAGAGAGTCTTCAAGATTGACGAATGGTGCTCATATGATGCAAACGACACACCTTCTTCAGTAGTTTCTGGTATGGTTGATGATTCCTCCACTGAAGAGAGTGTAGCACAACTGATCTCTGGAAAGATATACATCCATATGACCCAAGTTGTAGCTTGTTGTTGTAGAGAGAAAGAGAGAGAAAAGCTGCAGTTATTTTTTAGGAATTACATCATCAAATCATAATTTCCTTTCTGATTAAGAGTGATGGACTGAGTGAAGAAGTGAGTGAATGAGTAAGTGAAAGAGTGAAGGAGTGAATGAGTGTGTATGTGTGTTTTGCCTTTACCTTTACCTATGTCACACATTTATCAATAACCAATAGCTTGAAATGCAATCAAATGGGCTTAAACACTGGACACAGTACACTTCAGACACAAGATCTTATCCCTTTTGTCTTGTTGTCCAAAACATAGGCCAAACCCCTCTCCATGAGACAGTCTTTCTTGACTTGCTACCTCAGAATGTACAGTAAATTATCATCAGTACTTCAACAAATAATGCTAAATGGCATGTATAAATGCACAATACAACAAGACACACATGTACACCATGTCAAGTGGGGGGGGGGGGTCAAAATGCCAGACTGTATGTGTACATTCCTTGCCAAGGGACGGTCAAGACAACTGGCTACCAAGGCTACATGTGATTTCAGTACTATAATTGTAATGTAAATAATAATAATAATAATAATAATAATAATAATAATAATAATAATAATAATAATAATAACAATAATAACAACAATAATAACAATAATAATAATAATAATAATAATAATAATAATAATAATAATAATAATAATAATAATAATAATAATAATAATAATAATAATAATAAATAATAATAATAATAATAATAATAATAATAATAATAATAATAATAATAATAAAAATAAAAATATTAATACTAATAGTAATAGTTGTAGTAGTAGTAGTAATAATAATAATAAAAAACAATAATAATAAAACTGTACTACTACTACTACTACTACTAATAATAATAATGATAATAATAATATAATAATCATTACTATTATCATCATTATCATCTATCCATTTAGCTCTATTTCTATCTCTATCTATCAATCAACTTGTATTTCTATCTTTATTTATTTACTTTTTTATTTACCTTTTCTTTCCTTAGGTTTGCTTGCTACCTAACTATCTTGCTTAACAGCTCTTTTTCTCCTTTGACTTTCTCTCTCCCTCTCTGTTAGACTTCTCCTCTTGCAAAATCTTGCAGAGAAGGAGTTGGAGGAACAGCAATTGTGAAAATCGACTCCAGCACAAAGATGCAGTTAGACTTCTGACTGGAGCTAATACATAAGTTTCTACAAGAGCAAATTAGTTTCTTGGACATCCACTATGTGATCCAACTGACAAAGATGAAACTCCAGATGATGAGACACAAAGCAAGGAGAAAGTTACTGATGTCAAGTGATGGCAAAATTAAGACATTGCCCCTTCAATCATCTCCAGTATAGTAGGACTAAACAGTAATGGAAATTGCTCAATCTACTTATGTCAGCCACTGCTCATTTTGCTAATGGACTGCTAGATAATGGAACTTCAAACCTTGCCCACGTATGCATAGGAAGACCGCAAAACATATGATTCTGTTACAATCATCCATACGGCAGACTGCATACAGCAATGGCAGTGCCTGTGCAACTAATGGCAGTAGCTACTACAAACATCTATATCTGAGAGAACAGAGATGTCTGTTAACTGCTTATCAGTAAAGGATGAAAGTTGAACGAGATGCTGCAATTATCATATCATATATCTTCTTTGCAATGTTTCTTAAGGATATGTCAGGGATTAAATGTCCAGGATTCTTACAGGTATAAGTTGATGAAATTTAAGATTTTAAGATCTCAAGACTCATAAGACTTCTCACTTGTTGCTGAATACCCACTTCCCATAATGTGTAGGCCTACTAATCACAGACAATTTTTTTAATTCATCCCAACATGATTTTTACATAGCCTCTCAGATAGATAGTGCTCTAAAATTTTTTTTTTTTTCACAGGGCCTCTTAGTAAACCACAGGTCAAGGAATAATGTTGAGTGGGTTGAACTCACACTCCTACCTCTTTCATTTGCTGAGAATGTTAGTTCCTGTTTAAGTTATCAAGAGCGATGCACTGAGACAGAGGAAGATGGACAATGCCATTTTATAGAGCATAAGGAATATGGCTGCAGTTACAGCAGCCTCATATTTACCAAGAAATGACAAAAATATCTGCTGCATATCACTATCAGGGACTTAGCTTGACAGTCATTTTGCCCCACTGCCCTTTCACCCCAAGCAGCAGTCGATTCGCTCCGATGCCTTCCTCCTTCTTATATAACCTAACTTAGTGGCACAAAACCTGGAATGAGGCTAGTTTGTGCCAGCAAAATGACCAGCTACCACTAAACAAAGTCCACAACATCCTAACTCAGCCAGAGTTCTTAATTCCATTTTCTATGAGATGGCACTATGTGCTAATAGGGGGGGGGAGAGGCCTCACCCCCTGTCTAGGGAATAAGTAGAAAGTAGGAAAGGTCAGGTGTGGATTCACATGATACCCTGGTTTTGGAACTTTTTCCTTTGACTCCTTACCTCCTCCTACGAACGCTCCATCGTCTTGGCCAGGAATTCCCTCCGTATTGCCAATTCGTCCAGGTAACATCTTTTCATCCTCATCCGCCGCACTTGGGTCCTCCACAGCAGAAGCTTCCATTCCGTCAGGCACGACCTCCCCAGACCCGCTATGCAGTGAAAACCCATACCTGTCTTTAAATCTGTGCAGCCAGCCTTGGGAATACTCGCAGTGATAGTCCAGATT
>NW_020869323.1:338730-341230 GCF_003789085.1 Penaeus vannamei | reverse complement strand
GGAAGAGAAGAGCAAAATAGATATACTAAAATCTCAAGTATCAGGTTTTTAGTAGGAGAGTCCTGTATGACATGTAAAAGAAGACTTTATTTCTATGCTACATTCCTGCTCTGGCAAACATGAGCTTTTATGTAATAAGAATTTGTATATATCTTATATATGGTGATACTGCACAAGTAATGAAAAAATTCCAAATTAAATGTGCTTTCTTCTTCCACTGTTTTAAGGAATATGACACTTAATTTGATAGCATACATATATACTATGTAAATCATACTTGTACAAATTTATTATATATACTTGTTCACTTATTTTTCCACAGAATATTTGGTGAAATTTCAGGCTCTGAAAAAATCACACGTTACATAATGATGTAAAAACATTTAAAAGTATTTCCTTGTAATACATAAGCAGTCAAGAAATGTGGAAAGTTCTGCTTCATGCATAATATGTTTTCACTGCTGTTTGCAATGGCCTTTATGCAGTTGCAGTTCCCGGATCATAGTGTAAAAGGAAAACTATATATTTACTGTGGCAGCTTCTTTGTTTATTCAACCTCCTGCAAGATTGACGTATATATATATATCCATATTTTGCAGACGATAAAAATCATTATAAGTTCTAGTTCTATACATAATTTGTTTTAGTAAAATTAGTTGGTTCATTTAGTAGACTATTTAATATAAATATGAGTTCATTACTCAAAAAACAACTTGTAAATATTATTAACTACATAAAAATAATTTATTACATACATACCATAAACATCATAACTAAGCTATCATTTTGGAATGCAAAAGGAAATAAAGAAGCTTGTGCTTTTAAAAATTATAGTAAAAAATAATGAGATGGAAATGAAATAACTAAGAATCTGAACTCTTGGCAAGTCTGACATCACCTGGTTTAGGAAGTGAAGCCTGATCACATTTACTACGAAGTCGGAAGAATTGGCAAGTTACTAACACCTAATGTACTTTTTTTTTCTCTCTCTTTTTATTTTGTGAGGTGGGGGAGTACATGACACTTTATACTTATGGTAGCAATCAAAATTTATATTTAAGATACAACAGTTATGGGTTTATGATGATGGTAATAATTGTTGGTAAAGGGACATTAAAAATGGTAGTAAAATAATAATAAAAATAATGTTGATCCCAATAAGCATAATAATAATAATAACATTAATAATAATAGTAATAATAATAACATTAATAACAATAAAAAATAATAACCATACCAGTATTTACTTTAGTGTAACCTTTGTAGCCCAAAGTGTGTTGGAGACTGTTCATACTTCTCTAAATTTTAAAAGCATTTTGTCACCAGAGATTTATGTCAAATGCTTCATGTCTTCCTGACAGTAATCAAAGTACCAAGAGGTCACTCTCTACACATGGATGGATGATACACATATCACAAATTGCATTTCAAAATAATAGCTATGGCGTGGGATTAATCAGAAACTACGACATACCTCTAGTCCAGCTAGGTCACAATAATTAAGTGCTATATATATGAAATGGTTCGAACAAGACAGCACCAATACCTAGATGTTCTCTCCTTTCCAGATGGGATTGATTCTTTTTTTTTCCCACTGGCATTAAGTTGTGAAGCCATGGATAAAACTGTAAAACCAGTGGCAGCTTGATCAGACTTCTCCCAAATCTATAAGTTATGATGATATTCTTTTTCTTTCTTTCTTTTTCCCTTTTGTCCTCTTTATTGTAGGTATCAATGCTGTTGTGTTTCGAATCGTACAGGTTCCCTCTTGGGTAGGCTTCCCATCCATAGAGTCAGCTGAGAATGTTGTCATTATATATTGTCTTTATCTCTTGTTGTTTTTTTCATCCTTTCTTATTTATTTGTCTTCTTTTATGAGCTAAGTACTACATCAAGGGCACTAAAAAGATTGGTGCTAAGATGTAATATACACAAAAATATTGCAAGTGCTTATCTGAGCTCAATCTGTGCATCATTTATCAACGGCACAAGTACACAGCACAACTTGGGTCCTATTGCTGACATCTGGTTCCACTTTTCTGTAGTCTTCCAGATCAGGCGCAGAAAGAATACAGAAAGCCAAACTCTCGAACAAAAATTCCTGGAATAACTACAATTTCAAATGCTTTGTGAAATAACATTTTGTGAAGAGTCGAAGTAAACCAACTTATCATCTGATACAAGTTCATGTACAATATCACATATTACCACGGTTAAAGAATGGCATTGAAAGATATGCAACAAAAGATCATTAGCATATTCCGTGTAGATTTATTAACATTGTCCTGTGGAACACTGAAATCCCACCTGCTTTCAATATCTCTTATTCAAATCTTAACTGTATTTAACATATACCCAGTATATATCCTATTCAATACATAATATTCATCATATGATAAAAATTATGGTATAGATAGACATCAATTTCTATTTTTTGCTTACATAATTATAGGACATTGAATAAAATGATCTGGAAATTTTCTGTTCTGAAAGACAATCA
>NW_020869323.1:319141-321641 GCF_003789085.1 Penaeus vannamei | reverse complement strand
GTCTTGCCTTGTAAGTTATTTTCAAGATTATTTAATACGAATGGCACTGCCAAGTTACTTTGGGCTGTCAACTTTTGAAAAAGCACTGTGTTGTTAACAGATGGTATTCTCTACATACATCTTTACACAGACATCACCTTCCTCAGAGATGAGAATCCTCCAATGTTTGATAGTATCATTGGTCTGCGAACTTTGCATGTATATAATAACTATTTGTCAACAAAACTGAGCTTCCTTAGTTGGCAGTCCTAACTACTTTAGGGATTTACAGGCTGTGTGGGTCCAACACTTGTGAGGGCCTGGTATGAACCTTGTGCGGTACCTTGAATATGACTGAAAACAATGATGATGGCGTGTCTGACCATAATAACATTTAAAATATTATATCATTATTAACAAAATGATGAACAGTAACACCCAGGATGGTCCCATACCTTTAAATATATTGACTCGGTCATCTGAATGTGTGTGCTTGAAGGAAACCGCTGCATGGTGTGACTCAAGAACACTCAGATCATTATAGAGGATTGCAAGCTCATTATCTGTATTGCACAAGAATGCACTGAAAAGAGAGAAAAAAACAATGATAACAGCAATGTCATTAAAAGGTAACCTCAAGTTCAAGTGTATATTCAGCTGTTGTCATTGAAAACAGTAACTCATCTTCATATATGTACATGTAGACAAAATGAAATGTCCAAATGAGCATTAACTATCAACGCATGAGTTTTAATAGTGACAGTGGCTTTTTGAAAGATTGCAATAATCACTTCTAATAAAGCATATAATTTACTTATGATTTTTACCTGTTTTTGCCAGGATGATCAACATCATGAACCACAGCAGCTATGAGGCATGAGGCCACATCCAGAGGGTCCAAAAGCTGTTTTATTCTGTCCTGATTTAAAAAGTAAGCTGTGCACTGGAGAACATCGGCCGCATGGGTTGAATTATGATACGTGTTATCTGGGTGGTAATTGGCTTCAATCAATGTTAGCCAATTCTGTAACGTCTGTTCATCACAGCCAAGTGTATTTGGGATGTCAAATCGACACATCAAGCTCATTCCAATCCACACAAGTGGTCTGTGATGAGGATAATGGAGATGAATCATTAATAAAAGTAAAACAGAAGCTCATCTATATCCAATACAGTAGCACAAAATTATCTCTTAACCATGTCCATGAATTTTAACAATGACAAACTATAGGAATTAAAAAGCATGACTTCCACCCAATGTAAAGCACCTTTTATCTGTTATTTTCTCCAGCTTGATGACATCAAAGTTCCAAGACATATCTTCAGCTAAGAGCTCTCGCATTCCTGCAGAAGCCTGCTGTTGTAACAAGGGAAGTGATGGACGAGGTAGCTGACTGTACTTAGTTGCAGTATCACTACTACTACGACGACCTGACAGAAGTGGCTTTGGCCCTTGCTGTGGAAATAGACGTGAAACTCCATAAAAACAACTAAATATTATCACAATCCAGTGTATAGTTTTCAATACTGTATGTTAAGATGCTGTATATAATCTCATTACTAACAAAGACATATATTTCAAATATTTACAACAAAAATGGCTTCATATGTTTGAATTATGCCCTTTTTCCTAAAGCTGGCAAAATGAATAAATAATTAAATAAGAAAATATCACTTTTGATAAGGATCTAAACCCATACAGCAGAGTTATTCACGATATACAGAAATAAATAAATGATTTGGTCTACACTTTACATTTGTATTTGCTAAAACTCTTCATAAAATGTTAGTTGAGGTTATGAGTGAATAGAATTTCCAGAAAAATCTGGAACCATGATAGCTTCAATCTCCTATTTAGCACATATATCACATTTATGGCAATAATTGAGAGAGAGAGAGAGAGAGAGAGAGAGAGAGAGAGAGAGAGAGAGAGAGAGAGAGAGAGAGAGAGAGAGAGAGAGAGAGAGAGAGAGAGAGAGAGAGAGAGAGAGAGAGAGAGAGAGAGAGAGAGAGAGAGACTCAAACTCACCGACAACAATCCCCCTAAAAGGTCTGTAGCAACAGGATCTGCTGGCACTGGCTTATTGTTGTCTGGCGCAGCTGAAATAAGCTGAGGAGAATACAACTCCGTGGACCTCAGGATCTCTAGGACCTTCTCCAACGCCTGCGCCACGTACGCCGGGGAGTTCTCCTGAGCCGCCGTGATGATGTTAAAGACCCGCGTGATTGGGGCCTCAATGGTTAAGGAGTGGAGCTTCACTAGACTATGCCGTCTGATGATGTTTTGAGTTCCTGGGGATTTAACCACTTTATATACTTCATAGAAATACAAATATTAGAGATTATGATGAAGAAACTTTGAGAGTGGCTGTACAGACGTGCATGTGCAAAGCAAATTGCCTCATGTATGATCATATTGGCATGAATCAGTCTATTGCCTATAAAATACTTGCCTATCAATGATCAAAAAATTAAATACATATATGTATACAAATATGTCATTAAAGTTCTGCTCTTCAAT
>NW_020869323.1:296641-299141 GCF_003789085.1 Penaeus vannamei | reverse complement strand
TCTGGTGGGAATTCAGATCTGTGCAGTCACAAGGAGAGGCGTCAAATCTATTTCATCATGGCGGGACGCAAGAATTTCCTAGAGTTTAACGTGCCTCGGTTTCTGTTACCTGTCAGTGCCATTTTCTGTAGGCGGAGAAAGAGAGGGAGGGAGGGAAGAGAGAGAAGAGAGAGAGAGAGGAGAGAGAGAGAGAGAGAGAGAGAGAGAGAGAGAGAGAGAGAGAGAGAGAGAGAGAGAGAGAGAGAGAGAGAGAGAGAGAGAGAGAGAGAGAGAGAAAGAGAGAGAGAGAGAGAGAGAGAGAGAGAGAGAGAGAGAGAGAGAGAGAGAGAGAGAGAGAGAGAGAGAGAGAGAGAGAGAGAGAGAGAGAGAGAGAGAGAGAGAGAGAGAGAGAGAGAGAGAGAGAGAGAGAGAGAGAGAGAGAGAGAGAGAGAGAGAGAGAGATAGAGAGAAGGGGGAGAGAAGAATAAGAATACAATAAAAAAATTATCACGATTTTTATTTTCTTTATTTTTTTTTTTTTTTTACTGAGCTTCCGAATAGTTCTTATTAACGTCGCATAACACTTTTTTTTCCTTCTTCTTTTTTCTTTTCAGTATGAAGTAGTAACGTAATATTTCGGTTTTCAACAGAATGCACTCTCAGCACCAAAACTTAACGCGATGCCCACGACGCTTCCACACTGACATTCCCTTTGCGTAACACAGCCTCTTTCGGGAATCGTGCCACGTCCCTGCGTGCTGAGGATGGCAATGTTGCAAGAACGGTCACGCGGTCGGAATGAAGGGGGTTAACGAGCGAAGGCAACAATCAGCAGAGTTGGTGACTTGCCATCCCCTTGCCACTGCCACTGTTACACTGGGTGTTCTTCCCAAACAGTAGAAATTTATCTAGGCTCCTTATCAACTTCAGAGATGATAAAACGGGCTATTGGCTTCAAAACAACCTTTATGGACACGTGTGACACACCCCTCCCTCCTGCCCTCCCCCTCCCCTCCCTCCCTCGGCCCTCCCCCCTCCCCTCCCTCCCTCGCCCCCCCCCCTTTCTGTCCCTCCTCTCCCTCTATCTGCCTATCTTTCCTCTTTGTCTTATTCTCCTCCCTCCTCTCCTCCTCATTTCTCTCTTTCCATCTTATCTCTCTTCTTTTCTTGTCCCTTTCTTCTTTGTCCCAATTCTCCTCTTTCTTTCTCTTGCTATTTTTCCTCTTTGTCCTATTCCTCCTCAACTTTCTTTCTTTCTCTTGTCCTCTTTCTTCTTTGTCCCATTCCTCCTTCTCCTTTTTCTTTCTCGTACCATCCTTCCTCTTTTCCCATTCCTCCTCCTTTCTCTTTCTGTCTCCTCCCCTTATCGCGTTCTTCTCATTCTCTTTCCCTCGCTATCATTCCTCCTTGTCCCATCCCTCCCTCTCTTCTACTCCTTTTTTCTCTCCTCCTTTTCTTCTTTTCTTTCCCCTCTGTTTCTCCTCTTTTCCCTCTCTTCCTCTACTCTCTCTCTCTTCCTCTTTTCATCTTTTCTTCTCTCTTTCTCCTCCTCCTTTTTCCCCCCTTCTCTTCTTCTTTCCCCCTTCCCATCCACGCTCGAATCTCGCTCCACGACCCCCCCCCCCCAAAGAAGGCGTGTCTCCCGAAACAGGCCTCGCGAACCACTTTAAGCCCCGCCCCCTTCCCTCCCCAAAGACCTCCGAACCAAACCTCTCCACGTGGAACCGAGAGTGCCTGTCTGCCTGCGTGGGAGGGAGGCCGCCTTTTCCTCACGGGCTGCCGAAGAGGACATCCGAGGCGTCCTGACCTGCGCTGGACTCTCCCTCTCCCTCTCCCTCTCCCTCTCCCTCGTTTCCTGAAGGACGGAGCGCCAGGAAGGAAGGGAAGAGGAGGAGGCTGACCAAAGGACAAAAGGAAAACCTAAAAGACCGTGATTTTCCTAAAAGGCATCGTCGAGCTCTCCCTTTCGGCCGTGTACAGAAATACATATAAAGACATGGTAGAAAAACCCACAGTGCACAAACTAGATTTATCTAGTTTGTACATTGTGGGTTTTTCTACCATAGTATCAATACGGCAGAGTGTTTTTCCATTCATGTATAGACATATTTATACGGAATAAGTATACATATGTATACTGAATATGCACACAGAAATATGTACACTGAAATGTGCAAAATGTATACAGATGTATGTATACATAAATATGTACACAGATATATACATGCACAGACATATGTATGCATAAATGCGTATATAGACATATGTATGCAGAAATGTGTATACATAAACATGTATGCAGAAATATGTAAACAGATATATGCATACAGAAGTAGTACACAGAAACATGTATACAGATATGTATACGTAATATGTACACATTAATATGCACACAGGAATATGCACTCAAAATATATACACAGCAATCTGTACACATAAATATTCATGCATAAAATGTATAAATATATATACAGAAATATGCATTCCCATATTTTTTCGTTAAAAAATATGGGATTTCTTT
>NW_020869323.1:279141-291641 GCF_003789085.1 Penaeus vannamei | reverse complement strand
CTCTCCTTCTTCCTTTCTTCCTCGCATTTTTTGTTTCCTTTCCCGTAATCTGACCACTTCGGCCGGTGGATTTCGACACAGCACTCTCTCTCTCTCTCTCTCTCTCTCTTTTTTTCTTCTTCGGATCAGCAGGCGCGGGTGCGAGGGTGTCAGGTCGGCGCGAGAGCCACTGAGACAAAAGACGATCGGGTTCTCCGTGACGTCATAAGTAATCTCTGGTGGGCCCCTTCCCCTTTCCCCCCCCTCCCCCGCCTTCCCCCCCCTCCCCTCCCTCCCCCTCCCCCTCCCCCTCCCCCCTCCCCCCTCTCTTCACCCTCCTCAGAGAGAGATAAGACGGCGATTTTATCTAACGACAGCTGATAACGCTTATCGCCAAGGGTTTGTAGCAAGACGGGTCGCGATAAGGAACCTCTTCTTAAGAACAAAATCCTCGAATAAAAGGGAAACTCCGAGTAATAAAACACACGAACAGCGCACATCATCCGGGCACCAATGTCACACACTAAACAAAAAAATATTCTTATAAACAGCAAAGAATAAGAAAGTGTAAAAATTAACAGATAAATATAAACAAATAAAAAAAATATATATAATAATAATATAAATAAAATAAATAAATAATAATAATAATAATAAATAAAAAAAATAATAATAATAATAATAATATAAATAAAAATAAATAAACAAAATAAATAAACAGTAAAGAATAAGAAAGCGAATAAACATGAACAAATAAATATGAAAACATAAAAAAAACAAAAACAAAAAAAATAATATACTCAGCAAAGAATAAGAAAGTATTAAACATAAACAAAATAAATGTGAACACATAAAAAAAAAATAAATAAACAAATAAACAGCAAAGAATAGGAAAGTGTTTAAACATAAAACAAATATATATGAACAGATAAAAAAAAAAAAAAAAATAAAAACAGCAAATAGAAAACAAAACAAAACAAAATATACAAACAGCAAGGAATAAGAATGTGTAACAAAAAACAAATAAATATAAAACATTAAAAAAAACAAAACATTAAAAAACAAAATATTATAAACAACAAAGAATAAGAAAGTGTATAAACATAAACAAATAAATATGAAAACATAAAAAAAATACAAAACATTAAAATAGAAAATAATAATATAAACATCAAAGAGAAGAAAGTGAATCAAAAGATAAACAAATAAATAAGAAAACATAAAAAAAACATATATAACAAAAAATACCAATCAAGTCGAGCAAATAAAAAATTCTCAGCACTTTTTAACAATATTTAGTTTATTACAGATGCACACTACACGCCCTTCCCTCCTCCTCTCCTCCGCTTCCCTTTCCCACCCTTCTCCCTTTTTCTTCCATTTCCTCTCCCTTTTTCTCCACTCCTCTCCCTTTTCCTCCATTCCTCTCCCTCTTCCTCCTCTCCTCCTTCCCTTTCTTCCTCCTACCTCCTCCCTTCCTCTCCCTTTCTCCGCTTCCTTTTCCTACCCTTTCCCCTTTCTCCTCCACTCCTCTCCCTCTTCTTACTCTCCTCCGCTCCTTCTCCCTTATCCTCCATCCTCTCCCTTTTCCCTCCTCTTTCGCTTCTCCCCACCCCTCTTTCTCCTCTCCATTTTCTTCCTCCTCCTCCCCTCCTTCCCTTTTCCTACTACCTCCTCCCCCTCCTCTCCCTACCCCCCCTCCTCTCCCTCTCCTCCATACAGATACAGACAAAATGATATAACTGTAGATATAGATATAAACATAGATATAGGCAAAGCAGATACAAATGTAGATAGATATAACTATAGACATTGAAAAAGAAGTAGATATATAAATGTAGATATAGGTATAAATATAGACAAAGAAAAAGATGTAGATATATATGTAGATATAGATATAAATACAGACATAGACAAAGATACAGATATAAATGTATATATACATATAATTATAGACATCGGCAAAGATGTGGATATAAATGTAGATATAGATATAAACATAGATATTGATACAGATATAGAGAAAGGTGTGGATAGAGATATAAATACATATAAATTCCTTTCTATTGCACATAAACAATCGTTTTTTTTCGTTATCAGCATACTCTCTGCTTTCACTATTTTTTGCCATTTTCTTGCGGTTTTATCATCACTTTTTTCTTATTCATATACATTTACTATCCACTTATTTCGTGTTCTGTTCAGTCTTCGATTTTACTCTATTGACTCTTTCGTCTTCTATTCTTGTATTCTCCTTCTCTCCACAATTTTATTCTTCCATTCACTTTCATTTCAATCCAATTCTTATAAACACTCATTCTCTTCTTTAGTTTTTTTCATTCTTTTTCATCAACTACATTTTTTTCTTCTTCTCTTTCTCACCAGAGAGAGAGAGAAGAGAGAGAGGAGGAGATTCAGACGAGACGAGGAGAGACGGATGAGAGAGAGGAGAGAGTGAGAGAGAGAGAGAGAAGAGAGAGGACCGAGAGGAGAGAGAGAGAGAGAAAGAGAAAAAAAAACATGAACGGACTGTCAGATGGAACCAGTCTGAAGGAAACAAAACAGCTCATTCATTCACGAAAGGAAAAGAAATTGGTTATCTTTTTCTCTATTTTTTTTTGGGGGGGGGGGTGCGGCGGGAGAGAGGGGAGGAGAAGAGAATGAGAGGAAATTGAACGAGAGAGAGAGAGAGAGAGTGGAAGGGGAAGGAGGGAGGGAAGGAGAGAGAGGGAAGAGAGAGGGGAGAGGCGAGGAGAGGAAGGGGGAGAGGGAAGGGAAAGGAGGGAGAGGGGAGGCGAGGAGGAAAGAGGCGGAGAGGAGGAGGAGGAGGAAGGGGAGGGGAGGGACCAATAAAAGGAGGAAGATGGAGGGAGATGGAAGGAAGGTGGGAAATTAGGGAGAACAGAGAAAATTGGAAAAATATATATAATATATATAATATATATATATATATATATATATATATATATATAGAGAGAGAGAGAGAGGAGAAAGAAGAGAGAGAGAGAGAGCGAGAGAGCGAGAGAGGAACGCAAGAGAGAGATGAGAGAGAGAGAGATGAAGAGAGACAGAGGAGAGAGACAGAGACAGAGAGAAAGAGAAAGAGAGCGAGAGCGAGAGAGAGAAGAGAAAAAAAGTAGCCAACCAAACATACAAAAAGCGAAAAAAGAGAAAGCTAAAGACAGACAGACAAACAGCAAGACAACCAGACAACCAGACAGCCAGAGTCTCCAGACCCCGCCCCCTGATCCCGCTGCCTTAGGTGTTAGGTCTCAGTGACTTAGGCGCTAACCCTTCCCGATTCCCCCTGTCCTTGGAGCGCCTAAATCAGGGTCGCCCAGCAGCCGCCGCTCTCGGGACCACGAGATTATGGACTTACTCGGAGGAACTTATCGACCCCATTCAAAGCTTTTTTTTTATCACATTCCTGGGGCATTTACTATTTGGTAATTGACGTACGTACTTTTACACAAAGACAAAGGTATTTGGCTTAGGTAAACGCAAATGCATATTCACACAAAGACATTTGGCTTTAATAAACGCAAATATATTCGCACAAACACACATTCCACTTTTTATTCACTTAAATCATTTGACTTTAATATATAACATATATTAAAAAACGATGATGATGGTGGTGATGATGATGATGGTAGAGGTGGTGATGATTATTTTGATGATGGTGGTGGTGGTGGTGAGTGAGAGAGAGTAGAGAGAGAGAGAGAGAGAGAGAGAGAGAGAGAGAGAGAGAGAAGAGAGAGAGAGAGAGAGGAGAGAGAGAAGAGAGAGAGAGAATAGAGATAGATAGATAGATAGATAGAGTAGATAGATAGATAGATAGATAGATACATAGATAGATAGATAGATAAGATAGATAGTATAGTATATATATAGATAGATAGATAGATATAGATAGATAGATAGATAGATAGATAGATAGATAGAGAGAGAAGAGAGAGAGATGAGAGAGAGAGAGAAGAGGAGAGAGAGAGAATAAACACACAGACAAACAGACACACAAATACACTTACAAAATAGAGAATCAGAGACAGAGCAAGACAGAAATTGAGACTCCCAGCGAGAAAAGACAGAGACAGACAGACAGACAGAAGCAGAGGCACAAAATACCTGTTCCCCGTAATTAACTACCGATTCAACACCTGTTCACACGCTCCCCGCCCGCCTACCCCGTCCCCCCCCCCTAATATCAATTTTCTCATCTTCGCCAAAATTCGCAAAATGAGACGCCTTTTCCGCCATTTCTTCCTCATCTCTAATTTGTCACTTTCTCTTCCACGTAAAGGAGGGCTTCCATCACTCGCTACAATTTCCGTTGAAATAACATTTATTCTTGGCATATTTGCGTTGTGAAAAAAATAAAATGTAAAGAAAACGAGGGTTAGAGGAGGAGGGGATACGGACTCACAACTTTGTTTTTCGTTCATTATCATTCTTGACGTGTTAATTCATTCACATCGTAAACATTTATTCATGGCATGTTTTCGTTATGAAAAATACAATACAAAGAAACCGGGGGGGGGGGGAGAGGGGAAACAGACTCACATTTTTTTTTTCGTTCATTCATTATTATTCTCGATGTATTAAGTCAGAGACATCGTAAACATTTATTTTTGGCTTATTTACGTTATGGAAAATAGAATGTAAAGAAAATGAGGGAAAGGGGGGCGGGAAACGGACTTATAACTTTTTTTCGTTCATTCCTTTTCATACTACATTCGCATCGTAAACACTTATTCTTGGCATGTTTCCGTTATGAAAAATACAATGTAAAGAAAATTTAAAAAAAGGCGGGAAACGGACTTATAGCTTATATTTCTTTTTTTTTCTTTCTTTAACATCTATAAACACACGACGTATTAAGAAGTATTATTTTTCTTTTATTCTTCCTTTTTAAACATCTATCAACATACAACGTATTGATAACTATTACCTTTTCGTCTTTTTCCATATCAATAAAATACGACATATTATGATAACATTCATATAAACAAATCTCCCACGTGGTATTATAGGCCATAAATCGCAGCGTCAAAAACAACCAAGAGAAAAAAACAAACAAGGCCGCGAAATCGGCCCCCCCCCCCCCCCCGACCCAAAGAATATTCGTATACTTGTCATGCATAAATAAAGAAACAAAAAGCACATTCACCAGTCTAGACATGCCTATCAACCGGGCAAATAGATAGATAAATGTATATCTACCAGACATATAAACAGATATACCTTTATTCCTGTGTATATGCATGTCTGTATTTACGGGCCTCGCACAATGCTAACAAACCGACCGTAAATCCTCAAATCCTCAAATCCCGATTAACATCCCTATCTAGAAGGATTTCCTTAATGAATTCTTGGCTATCGTGGCGACCGGGATTATCTACGGTCAAGTGAACACAGAAAAAAAAAGTTATTTGATGAACACGAAGAACACTAGGGTCTACGCATCTGTCAAAAGAGAGAAGAGAGAGAGGAATGAGAGAGAGAGAGAGAGAGAGAGAGAGAGAGAGAGAGAGAGAGAGAGAGAGAGAGAGAAGAGAGAGAGAGAGAGAGAGAGAGAGAGAGAGAGAGAGAGAGAGAAGGGAGAAAGAAAGAAAGAAAGATATTTTCGTGTCTTCTAGCACGAGAAGACACAAACAAGAACACAAACAACACGAATTTATGCCTTTCACTGTCTACGAAAACTTCCAAGCGTTTCGGGGAGTGTACCTTGAGGAACTTCGGAGGAGGAGGTCGTGGAGGAGGACTTGGCGGAGGAGGAGGTCGTGGAGGAAGACTTGGCGGAGGAGGAGGTCGTGGAGGAGGACTTGGCGGAGGAGGAGGAGGAGGCACAGACGGAGGCGGAGGAGGAGGAGGAGGAGGAGATGGAAGAAGGGGACGACGAGGACCTCGCCCGGGGCAGACGGACGCGAAGAAACCCCTTCATGTCTCGAGCTTCGTCGCGGAGGAATGTCGTCGGGAGGCGGTTCACAGGGGGCGTGGTGGTGGGGTAGGGGGGGTAGGGGGGAGGAGGAGGAGGGAAGGAATTAAAGTCTCAGGGGGTGAGGGTGAGGGGGGGGGAGATAGCGATAAGGAGATGTCAGGACTGATAAATGATCGATGGACGTGGCGGTCTGATACACCGTGGGGCTGCTGAGTCCGAATCTAAGGATCATTTTGCTAAAATCGCGTCGGAAAAAGGAAAGCGAGAGGGAAATAAATAGCTTGGAATATCATCTTAATCCTTTCCTCACTTTCTTTTTTTATCAAACCGTTTATTCTATCTGTATTTTCCTTTCTTCTTCTTCAAGAGGTTTTGGGAAAGTACCTGATCGCTCCTGACTTATACTATCGCTCGCTATCTTGATAATACCTGATTTATCACAGGTGGGGGGGGGGGGGGTAGAAGCGGTAACACCTGTTTTGTAAATTATAACTTCGAACCATCCGGACATCCACCGTGGGTTTTAGCACTGCCTTGCCCCAAACGTTTCTCCAGACCGGGAGAGAGAGAGAGGGAGGGAGAGGAGAGAGAGGAGAGAGAGAGAGAGAGAGAGAGAGAGAGAGAGAGAAGAGAGAGAGAGAGAGAGAGAGAGAGAGAGAGAGAGAGAGAGAGAGAGAGAGAGAGAGAAAACGAAAAGAAAAATAATTTTATCTAACGTCTATCAGTCTTAATCACTTCCGTCGAGAAAGCATCTCCGAAAACAGACAGAACACACACAGCACACACACACACACACCCACACACACATCACACACACACACACACACACACCACACACACACACACACACACAACACACACACACACACACACACAGGCACATGCACACACACACACACACACACACACACAAACACACACACACACACAACCACACACACACACACACACACACACACACACACATAAAAAATCACATTTGGATTACCGAAATGAAATACCTATATATATGTAATATATCTACGTAAAGATGTTCCTTCTCGTTCCCTGAGCTTTCTTTTTTTTTTCTTTGTCTACTTTCGTTCTGCATTCATCTACTTTCTCGTACGGCTTTTTAACCCTTATTATCACGCACACTCACATATATTTTTCTGTCTACTTACATTATTTTTCTATTTCCTGGTGCTTATTGTTTCTATTTATTATCTATTTACATTTTCGTACAACTTTTTGGGGGTGATTCTATACTCACTTATATTCCTTTTGCTTTTATTTTGTTTTGTGTTTGTTATCTCTTCTTTACATCTATTTATTCTTATTTTTTTCATTAAAGGCGGTTTATTCTCCATTCTCTCTACATCTTTCTATTTTCCCTTTGAACTTTTTGGTGTTTATATCCTATTTTCTACATCTTCCTCCATTCTCTTACTAATTTCTTGGCTTGTCTTTTTAGGTGTCTGTGTAGGAATAAATGAAAAGACTTTTTTCTTTTCATTCACAACACTTTCTCGGCTTCAAGTAGTAAATAAAAAAAAAAAAAAAAAAAAAGGTTTGTTTCAAACAATTACATTTTCATACATGCTAACCATCGTCCCTCCCACACACAACACACACACACACACACACACACACACACACACACACACACACACACACACACATACTACACAAACTAACCAATAAAAAATAAAATATCAATAATAATAAATAAATAAATAAACAAATAACAACAATAAAAAATGATTTGGATTACCGAAATGAAAGATCTATATTGTCTCTTTGCTACACATGTTACCCAGACAGACAGACAGACAGACAAGGTATTAGATGACTCATCAGAGGGGCAGGTAACACCAAGCACACCTGCACACACCTTGGTACACGTGACCTATCATAGCGCAAAATTTATAGAGGAAGGGCAGGTGAAGAATTAGAGGAAGAGAGAGAAAAACAGACGGAGAGAGATAGACAGAGATAACCACAATACGAAACGCTCCCAAAAAACGGAAACAATCTAAAAGAAGAAGAAGAAGAAGAAGAAGAAGAAGAAAAGAAGAAGAAGAAGAAAAAAACAACAACAGAAATACTAAACACAAAAAAAGAGAAAAAAGAAAAAAACGCTCACAAAACAACGAAAAAAATAAATCACAACCATGAAAAAACAATAAAATAAATAAATACATATAAAAAAAAAAATAAAAAAATTACCCTCCAGCAGACAGATGCCGAGGCTGCACCTGGCCACAATTACCACCTGGTGCCTGACATTTTAACACGCCATCATGCTTGTCACAAACACCGACCCATCACGACAAAGCTTACTTCCCAAACCCTTGCTTTATCCCACTCCCCTTCTTTTTTTTAATTATTTCTAATCCCACTGTCCTTTCTAATCCTTTCCTAACCCCACTGTCCTTTCTAAATCCTTCTCTTTCTTTGTCCTTTCTAATACCCACCTTTCTAACCCTTTCTAACCCCACTGTCCTTTCTAATCCTTTCTAACCACTGTCCCACCTTTCTAATCCTTTCTAACCCCACTGTCCTTTCTAATCCTTTTTAACCCCTAATCCTTTCTAAAATGCAATCCTTTCTAACCCCACTGTCCTTTCTAATCCTTTCTAACCCCACTGTCCTTTCTAATCCTTTCTAACCCCACTGTCCTTTTCTAATCCTTTCTAACCCCACTGTCCTTTCTAATCCTTTCTACCCCACTGTCCTTTCTAATCCTTTCTAAACCCCACTGTCCTTTCCTAATCCTTTCTAACCCCACTGTCCTTTCCAATCCTTTCTAACCCCACTGTCCTTTCTAATCCTTTCTAACCCCACTGTCCTTTCTAATCCTTTCTAACCCACTGTCCTTTCTAATCCTTTCTAATCCCACTGTCCTTTCTAATCCTTTCTAACCCCACTGTCCTTTCTAATCCTTTCTAACCCCACTGTCCTTTCTAATCCTTTCTAAGCCCCACTGTCCTTTCTAATCCTTTCTAACCCCACTGTCCTTTCTAATCCTTTCTAACCCCACTGTCCTTTCTAATTTTCTACCCCATCCTTTCTAAATCCCTTTCTAACTGTCCTTTCTAAAACTGTCCTTTCTAATCTTTCTAATCCCCACTGTCTTTTCTAACTGTCCTTTCTAATCCTTTCCCCACTGTCCTTTTTAATCCTTTCTAACCCCACTGTCCTTTCCTTTCTAAATCCTTTCTAACCCCACTGTCCTTTCTATTCTTTCCTTCCCACTGTCCTTTATAATCCTTTCTAACCCCCACTGTCCCTTCTAATTCCTTTCTAACCCCAACTGTAACCCACTCCTTTCTAATCCTTTCTAACCCACTGTAACCCCACTCCTTTCTAATCCTTTTCTAACCCCACTGTCCTTTCTAATCCTTTTCTAAACCCCACTGCCTTTCTAATCTTTCCAATCCCCACGTCCTTTCTAATCCCATCCTTTCTATTTTACTGTCCTTTCTAATCCTTCTAACCCCACTGTCCTTGTCCTAATCCTTTCCTAACTCCCTAACTGTCCTTTCTAATCCCCACTGTGCCCTTTCTAATCCTTTCCACCCACTGTCCCCTAATCCTTTCTAACCCACTGTCCTTTCTAATCCTTTCTACCCACTGTCCTTTTCTAATCCTTTCTAACCCCACTGTCCTTTCTAATCCTTTCTAACCCCACTGTCCTTTTCCTTTCTAACCCATCCTTCCTTCAACCCCACTGTCCTTTCCTTTCATTTCTAACCCCACTGCCTTTTTCTTTCTAATCCCCCACTGTCCTTTTCTAATCCTTTCTAACCCCACTGTCCTTTTTTAATCCTTTCTAACCCCACTGTCCTTTCAATCCTTTCTAACCCCCACTGTCCTTTCTAATCCTTTCTAATCCCACTTCCTTTCCAATCCTTTCTAACCCCACTGTCCTTTTCCTAATCCTTTCTAATTTCTAACCCCACTGTCCTTTCTAATCCTTTCTAAACCCCACTGTCCTTTCTAATCCTTTCTAACACTTTCCCTTTCACTGCCCTTCTAATCCTTTTCCAAACCCCACTGTCCCTTCTTAATCCTTTCTAAACCAACTGTCCTTCAATCTGCCACTTCCTTTCTAATCCTTTCTAACGCCCCACTGTTCCTTCTAATCCTTTCTAACCCCACTGTCCCTTTCTAATCCTTTCTAACCCCACTTGCTTTCCAATCCTTTTCTACCCACTCCTTTCTAATCCTTTCTAACCCCACTGTCCTTCTACCCTTTCTAAACCCCACTGCCTGTCTAATCCCTAACTTCCTGTACTAATCCAACCCCACTCCTTTCTAATCCTTTCTAACCCCACTGTCCTTTTCTATCCTTTCTAACTCCACTGTCCTTTCTAATCCTTCTAACTCCACTGTCCTTTCTAACTCTAACCCCACTGTCTTTCTAATCCTTTCTAACCCCACTGTCCTTTCTAATCCTTTCTAACCCACTTGTCCTTTCCTATCCTTTCTAATCACTGTCCTTTCTAATTCATTCTAACCCCACTGTCCCTAATTTTTCTAATCCACTGTCCCCTTTCTAACCCCACTGTCCTTTCTAATCCTTTCTAACCCCACTGTCCTTTCTAATCCTTTCTAACCCCACTGTCCTTTCTAATCCTTTCTAACCCCACTGCCCTTTCTAATCCTTTCTAACCCACCTGTCCTGTCCTTTCTAATCCCACTGTCCTTTCTATCTTTCTAACTCCACTGTCCTTCTAAACTCCACTGTCCTTTCTAATCTAATCCTTTCTCCCACTGTCCTTTCTAATCCTTTCTAACTGTCCTCCAACTGTCCTTTCTAATTCCTTTCTAACCCACTGTCCTTTCTAATCTTTCTAACCTCCACTCCCTTTCTAATTCACTGTCCTTTGTCCCACTGTCCTTTCTAACTGTCCTTTCTAATGCCCACTGTTCCTTTCTAATTCTTTCTAACCCCACTGTCCTTCTAATCTATCCTTTCTAACCCCACTGCCCTTTCTAATCCTTCTCTCCCCACTGTCCTTTCTAATCCTTTCTAATCCTTTCTAACCCACCCACTGTGCCTTTCTAATCCTTTCTAACCCCACTTGTCCTTTCTAATCCTTTCTAACCCCACTGTCCTTTCCCTTTCTAATGTCCTTTCTAATCCTTTTCTAATCCTTTCTAATCCCCACTGTCTCTCTAATCTGCCTCTTTTAACCCACAGAGTTCTCGATATGAAGTGTATTAAAACGTCGCTTATAGATTTCTGTTCACGGATATAAATTCTACGCAAGGAATTTCGAAACTGCATTACGTAAATACTCATGGATGGCAATATTTACGAAACCACTAAAGGCTATATTCAAACATTAATTAGGTAATCATCATTGTTTTGAATTAAATGATAAAACAACGAATAGTTCTTAATGGCGCTATAGAATCAATAGTTCAAATCCCAGTCAATTATCCAATGTATTAATAATTAAGATATTCTACAGTGCCTGGTGTCTTCGTTATTGCAAGTGCTGTCTGTCTCGTTGTTTCGTTATTTGATATGTTATTGTTGTTATTGTTCATGCTCTTTCTAAAGCCAGTGTTCATGGGCATTTAAACGACAAAATATGTATTTTAAAAGAAACGGTCGATCACCACAGAGAAAAGAAAATATTTTTTTTTTCGCCTCAACTTTTTGTGTTTGTGATTTCTGTGACGCCACAGCTCCGTCACTGAGGACGTCGGAGTGAGGACTTCGATGTCATCACGGAATTGTCACCCGCTCCCCTCCCTCCCTTTCTTCCCCTTTCCCCTTCCCCTTCATTTCCCTTACCCCCTCCTTAACCTCCCCTGGCATTACATAAATATTATATGAATAAATTACACAAATAATTATATAAATAAATAGCATTCTCCTTACTTCCCCTTCCCCTTCCCCCCCCTTTCCCCCCTCCTTAACCTCCCCTACCCTCCCCTTCCCTCCCTCCCCTCCCCTCCCTACCCTCCTCCACTCCCCTCTCCCTCCATCCCCCCCCCTCCCCTCCATCCCTCTACCTCCCCCCCTTAAAACTAACCTGAGCGCTGCTTGTTGGCGAGAGGCGGGGGGGGCGGGGGGGGGTGGTGTTCCCCCATCCCTCCCTTTCATCCCTTCCCTCCTCCCTACCCCTCTTTCCCTCCCTTCCCTCCTCCCTACCTCTTTCCCTCCCTTCCCTCCACCCCTCCCCCCCTATCCCCCCTCCCCTCCGTCCCCCTACCCCCCACCCTTAAAACTAACCTGAGCGCTGCTTGTTGGCGAGAGAGCGGGGGGCGGGGGGGTTGGTGGTTCCCCCATCCCTCCTTTCATCCCTTCCTCCTCCCTACCCTCTTTCCCTCCCTTCCCTCCACCCACCTCCCCCTATCCCCCTCCCCTCCGTCCCCCACCCCCCACCCTTAAAACTAACCTGGAGCGCTGCTTGTTGGCGAGAGCGGGGGGGGGGGGGGGGGGTTGGTGGTTCCCCCCCTCCCTTTCATCCCTTCCCTCCTCCCTACCCTCTTTCCCTCCCTTCCCTCCACCCACCTCCCCCCCTATCCCCCTCCCCTCCGTCCCCCTACCCCCACCCTTAAAACTAACCTGAGCGCTGCT
>NW_020869323.1:254141-256641 GCF_003789085.1 Penaeus vannamei | reverse complement strand
TACGGTGATCTCACCCCTGAAAAATATGAAGGAGTTATTTATCTAAATAAGAAACAGAATAAATAAAAATCAACATATTTTTGTATACACAAATAGATATTGTGTGTGTGTTTGTGATCATCAATGTATGTGAATATGAGTGTCTGAGTAAGTGAAATATGTGAGTGTATGTTACCATAAAATTATATAAACTTACATATAAATATAATCAATAATTCCTTTGAGATCCTCAAACCTCATGTCCAAAGGCATGATGATGATGGGGTGAGGACTTGGGTTGTTCTGCAGCACACCTCTGAAGTAGGGGCTCATGACTGACAACACTGCCTGTAGAGAAAATAAAGATGGAGAGAAAAGTCATCATATTTACATAGGAGTCTGAACTCTGAAAATACTCAATTAATCTGTTGATATATTCAATATAAATTTGCATCTTCCACTACTTGCAGTAAACACAATCATTGAAAACTTCTAAATTATACCTTTCACTCCACTAAACAAGAAAAATACATTCTAATGTAAAGACAGATTCACAGAGTACAACAGCCTGCAGCAAAGGTAAGTGCAGCTGTTACGGAATAGTTGGAAAAGGTAATAAAAAGCTTAAGTATGAAAGTAAGTTTGATGCTCTTCTTCTTTTCCTCCTTTCATTCCTTCTGCTACATTTGCTGAGACATGAAAAACTTGTCCACTGCCCACCTTGTGCGCCTTTAATGACTGTCCCTCGGCAGTTAGCGTCACATCGGCAAAGGTTGCATCTTCTTGCAGGCCCTTTAGGATCAGAGTCTGGTGCTTGCTGTGTTCAGTAAGATGTGAATCTAAAAAAGAAAAAATATGTAATGTTTTGGTATATAGTCTATAAGACTGTGTATATGTATATATATATATATATATATATATATATATATATATATATATATATATATATATATATATATATATATATATATATATATATATATATATATATACATATACATACCCACCACACAACAATGCTGGGGTTCTGTATACAACTGTTATATAAGCAAGGGCAAAAATTTCCATCACTATGCAAATAGAGCATGATTATACCCGATCAAAATTCCAAATCTGCGTTTATAACAACATCAATGGTTAAACCCAATGCATATTAAACAACAATTATATTTCATACATCATTAATCATAATTGGAAGATTTTCAGTCCTTTTAAGTACCATATTTTTTTTTTTTTAGATATAATTTAATGATTTAATTATTCAGATTCACACTTCATTTTTCTTTTTACAAAAAAATCACTTACATCTCTCTTGTGCTTGGTCTTCTTCAGCTCTTAGTCTCGATGGTGTGAAGGCTGCCTGGTTATTGGTGGATCGATGGCTGGAAAACAGATATTTATTTTTAAATCTAAGAATTTCAAATTGTTCTACAAACCTTGATGCATTCTGGACTCAAGACAAAGCAGAACGCAAATGAAAATACTAACAAGAAATGTACACAGCTTATATTTACAACCTTTGGTAAATAACTACATACGTAAAAGTACAGCACATATAAAACAAATCTTTCTGGGAAAAGAATAATTGGCATTTTTATATTCTTTTCCCTTGATTGATATTCTGTATATGCTGGAACCATAATGAAAATTTTCAAACATGTGATTTCACCACACCATCTATAGTGAATATAGTTTTAATAATCAAACTATTATAAACAAACTTTTAAGGAAAAGTGGTTAATGTATACTTCAATGACTGTCTTACACCATAACCTCCAAAAACTATTAAAAAGAATATAGGTGATTTCATTACCTACAGTATATACCAAAATAAATTAAACCAAGAATACAAATTAATGCATATTTCAAAAAAGAATTGTGGTCAAGATGATTCGATATCTCTCTTATACCATAAACTTCGAAGCCCCTTCTTATTCAAAATTAATAAAAGGTAAAATAATTACCGGGGAGAGATGGGGCTGGAGACACCCTCAGCTCTGTCTCGCACCGGCTGCCTATTCTTCCGAGTACAATCCCCTCTCTCTGTGCCTACTGTGGGGGCTTCGGTGTTAGATTCTTCCCCAAGAGCAGCGTGCATTCCCTGTAATGGCAACATTATCTATAAACAAAATAATAATACAGTGATGCTAATAACAATTGTAATTTGGATAGACTGAAAAATCACCAATACAAAGGAGAGGCGACTCTGGTCAGTGTTTGGGATGCTTGTAGATTTCGTGGCGAGGCTTCTCTTGTCATCCATGTTCCTTTTCATGTTTTTTCTAAGGATTAGTATTTTGAAGAGGCATTTTTTTTTTTTATTGCAAACTACGTTGAGGTTGCAAAAAAAAAGAAAAAAAAAAAACTAGCCACTGTCCCCAGCCTCAGATTCATGTATAACACATCTACTATAGTGAAAAACTGAAATCAGTAAATGTGAATCTATCCCAAAATGAGGATAAAAGTTTCATTACACATTCTCCATCTGGAAAGCAACACCTACAAGTAGCACAGACTTTAA
>NW_020869323.1:234141-249141 GCF_003789085.1 Penaeus vannamei | reverse complement strand
TGACAAATTTCTGAAAATTTGTCCATTTTTGGGCGAATTGTCGTTTCTCCAGTCAGACGATAACGATCATTTCTGTCTGAAAACCTTTCCGTCAACTTTTTCAGCCAAGCATAGTCAAATCATGAATGTTTGTATTTATGTTAAATAAAATTGTCAGAAAATTGACGGAAAAAGTGCTAGTGTGACACGGCCTTTACTGCGGCCAAACCTTACGTTACAAACCCAGAGTGACTGTCAGCAAATGTCGACACTGTTTGGCCTTGGTAGGTAATGTAGAGTTTGAAAGTGATTATCTTGGTCTCTAGAAACAGAAAATGTGTAATATATTATGTAGATCAATTACACTATTACCTTCAATAAAATGTTCTGAGCAGATATAAACATATTTTCCACCGGGCGCCCACGCACTCCCGTCGGCGTTTACACGATTCATGGCCTGCACCCATTGCTTCCACTTTTCAGATTTCTTCTCGCGGTCCGGGAATATATGAAACGTCAGACCTTTCTTCCCCATCATATTGTGATTCGAACAACCAACGGCTACACAACTCCTTGGCATTTTCACGCAAAAAAGCTTGAAATTCTTGGATAAACAGCGAAGCCGTGAGCACGCACCGTGAGCTTTCGAACGAGTGAGGGTTTGTTTTCACCAAGTGCCGGTTGCCAGGCGTGGTTGCTAGGCGCTGCCGGATCGATCCACGCTCAGCCGAGGGTGACCACAGGCACACGCGCGCGGATCTCGAACTTCACAATAGGGCGAAGTTTGCTGACTGACAGTAATACACACACACACACACACACACACACACACACACACACACACACACACACACACACACACACACACACACACACGCACACACACACACACACTCACACACACGCACATATACATATATATATACACATACACACATAAATATAGAGTGAGCTATATGTCATCGGCCAGAAGCAGTGACACTTTAATTTTGCCATTATTAATGCATTTAATTGGTAAATCGTAACGCTTGATTAGTTATGATGATATAAAATTCTAAGGGAATAAAACCACAAAATAGAGTTTTGGTGGTAGTGAGGCTGTAGTTGTAGGTTGTGTTTATGTTAGAGGTGAAATACTTGTGGACGATCTTGGTGGTTACTTTAACTCGAGATAAGGGCCAAAATACCAAGTCGCCTTCTCAAAGTGCCACCTCAGCATCCATACAACCGAACAACCAGGCCTCTGTCTAGATGACCTGGCACCCCTAGGTCTAAAATTCCTGAAGTCAGTTCAGGTTGAAACATCATTGAGTGAAGGTGAATCGGTGTTGACTCCTGGAACTCATTTGAAGAATACGGCGTGATTAGCCGTGAAAACTAGCTTAACTAACTAGAAATTAATTCTAGTATTAGGGTGAAGTTAGCTGTAGATTCCAGTTCGTCTTTTCCCCGAAGTTAGCGGAAGGCGGGCCTAGGAACTATGGTCAAATTGTAAGTATTATTACTTAATAAATGTATAAGTTCTTTTCACACACAGTGTTTAATATTATCCCATTTTGTCATTCCTACATAATAGGACACTGAACAAAGGAGAGAACCACACCACAGAGATACTGGTTGGGTTGAACACAGTGGTACACGAAACAAAAAGAAACAACACTTATACTAATTAAATCACTTGGAGTACATCGACACGAGAAATACAATATCTATTAAATAAGAACCTATGTCTTGAAGAATAATGATATATATGAGTGAAAATATCAATGATATCGAGATATATGTGAAATAGAGTAATTTAATTCATTTTAAGGTTTCCAGAAATAGTGAATGATGAATCAGAATGATGCCATACTGATCTGAAGTTTTAATGAACAAAAATATTATTGAAACTATCTGAGATAACCTTTGATTAACTTACTAGAGTAAAGTAATAACGAAGATTTATGTTGGGGTAACAATGACCCACATAACATATGGTGGCAGCGAGAAGGATTAATAATAGTATTGTATTCTATGTACTTTAAATAAATTGTCAGTATCGCAGCATTCTGGAAGTGTACGGCAACTATTGCGGGCACCGAGGAAAGTAGAGACTGTTAGACTCACTGACGTACTGGCATGCCAATGAGAGTGTGAGGGACTGCAAAACTGAGTTTTGATTGGCTGAGAGAACAGAGTGTCTGTAACGCTTAAGTTTTAGAGCACGAGCCGCTATCCAATCAGCGACGAGGAATTGGACGAGCATATGACGTCAGACTACGTAAGGTTGACGTAAGACTCGTAGGACCAATCAGACGACGGTAGACTCATGACTGTGACGTCACTGAGCCACTCGCTCGTGATACCGAGAGCGGTAGTCTGAGAGCTGACGCGAGACAGAGAACATCTCTGAAAGTCAATTATTGCATGGCTAAGTCTCCACTATTCCTTAATAGTAACTAGATGAATAAAGTTAATTAAGGGGTAAATTCATGCATGCTTATTGATTACACAGTTCAATATAAAAGGATAATTAGAAATTGATTTGTTTGAGTAATATTTTTGGGTTAGTTATCCCTAAAAGTTTTCTTTCACCAATAGAAATTCATAGAAGACGGAGTGGAGGGCATACTAACTTAACACACTACAATTATACTAAGACGGCTAATACAAATATATAACCTTTTATTATATGAATGGAGGTTTGTCCATGGGTTATGAGTGTTTTATTTTTTCTACTGTCTAGTTTGTTTTGTGTTTTTGATGGTTAACTAATTACGCTTGTTTTCTTGTGTTTACTTGCGTTCTTATTGGTTTTCGCACTGAAGTGACTACAATTAACGATGGACTCATAATATTGTATTGTAATATTGTTGATGCGGGTGACAGTTCATGTCTGAGACAAGATCAAAATCGTCAAATTCTTTAGAAAACAATCCTATAGAGGAGCTGTACGAAGAAGAATACATTTTCACTCTTAGAGAAGCTGAACTACTGCTCGACGTAGCAGAATCACCGGGGGAGGAAGATAACCCTTGTAATTTACACCCGGTTTCGTTAGGAAAACGCAAAATGGACGCGCGATTTGAGCTTTTAGAGGAACAAATGCGCGGCTTAGCTGCACAATTGCAGCAAGTGGTGGAGATGCAATCTCGCAGTCATCGAGCTGCAACAGAAGACACTTCCGAGGCTCAATCAGCTGAAACCACGGCTAATGAAGCACCGAGCCAAGCTGGAACTACGAGACAGTTCAGTACAATGGAAGTATTCACCAGGGACAAGAGTGTTCCCATGTTTACGGGTGGGGAAGAGGGCCTCACCGGTGGGGAATGGCTTGCCCGGGTGGAAGCAGAAATGAAAAGGCGTAACATTACGGGAGAAATAGACAAGACATTGTTCGCCTTGGGGTACGTTCACACGGAGAAAGGACCCGCTAGAGTGTATGCACATGAGGTGGGAGCTGAAGGAGTCCCCTACCGACGTTTCAGCAAGATGATCCTTTCTCGGTTTAGTGAAGGAAGAAAACCTTGGAACCGTATCCTTCGAGAAGCAGAGAGAAAGAGGGGTGAGACATACAAAGAATGGGCCAAGACACCAAAGGCTCTTCGACTAGACTGCATGCTGATGAAACATTGGCCATTTGACGGAATTTGGCTGAATATTGTGATGGATACTCTCTATGACCATATGGTCGGAAAAGCCGTAGCGAAATATCGGATTGAAGGGACGGAAAAATGGGACCATGACCGTCTAAACTCCATGGATGCTGCCGACTTGATTAAAGAAATTGGAATTTGGATGGAGGATAATCCTCTACTCGACCAACAATTCCAAACTAAGTTAAGCTCCGGGGAAGAAAAACCAGCCATGAAAACCAGAGTCGGTGCTGTAAAAACAGAAAGTCGATCCATGAAAGCGAACGGAGGAAAAAAGTTTCATTGTCCAGAACATGGCTGGAATAAGACGCATGGAAAGGAGGATTGCTATAAGCTGAAAGCAGCCGAAACTTCTTCAACACTGGCGGCAGATAAGCCGCAGAGGAGAGAGAAAAAGGGCAATCCATCTAGCATGATGACATGTTTCCTGTGTCAAAAGAAAGGACATCGGCGAGCCGAATGCCCAATCCAAAAGGACGTCGAGAAATTATTGGCTTCAAAAAACGGAGCCAAGCCGTCCAAGACGGACGGCAACACGGAGTAGAGGAAGGGAGACACCAGAGAATGGAGGAGACCGTGGACTATCGCATTCCCATGCTAGGACCACCACCTCCAGAATATATGATGACTGAAGTGTTTGTACCACAGAATGACAGAAGTTTTGTCGCTGTGTGGGACTCTGGTGCAAAACCCAATCTGGTCAAACTATCACTTTATCGGGCACATGAGGACGTGAAGAAGAAGGACTCTACGAGACAAAGAGACGTACCTTCTCCGCTAGTTCCCCATAACGTGACAGTAAGTGGTATCCTTGATGCAGAACCAGTGAAAGCACTTGGACTGGCCAAGATGACTTTCATTATTGGGGGAAAGCAGTTTACTGGTGATTGTTTTGTATTCGAGGATCATGCAATCCATTTCCCAGGTAATTTGATCTGCTTATTGGGACGGCCTTTATGAGGACTCACAAGCTGGATCTAAGTTTTCAGTATTGGAGGGTTCATCTTAAACAAAAGCCATTGGTGGAGTGCCTACCTACCCCCATCGATGATAAACAGGTGCATGACATAGCTGAGTGGTTGATCAACCAATTAACGCTAACTGTGGAGATGCACCGATGACCTGTTCTTCTGATGTGGCATTCAACAGTGTTGCCGACAAAGAGGACACAGTTGTAATAGTCTCTACTGGGGTTTACACCCTTCCTGCTGGGAAGGCATCCATCATTTTAGGGAGCCTTAAGCAGAAGGACGAGAGACTCAAAAACGGAACCTCGATTTTAATCAGTGGGTTACCGTTGGGAGAGAACTGTATCGTTATCCCTGTGGTAGCCAAGGCAGAAGATGTTGTGAAAGTCTTGGTCTGCAACTTCGGTCGCACACCGTTCTTGGTTCATAGCAAGAGAACCATTGCCAATGCTGTGTCTATCCAAGATGATGAAGAGGAGCAGCTGGGACGTTTACCGACCGACCACTGGGAAAAACAACGAGTTCTCACAAGGATGAGCATCAATGCCGTGGTCACTGAGGTGAAACCGGATGATGTAGAGGAAGAGGATCCCCTGGATCAAGCTCTTCAAATTGATCCATGTTGTGTGGTGAAAAACGGGCCAGTGTATGATGAGAAGCGCTTCCAGAAACTTCTGAAAGCACTGGACGCTGATCGCTGGATCCTGAAGGAAGACCAACGCAAAGCAGCAGAGTCCATGATATGGGAATTCCAAGAGGCATTCAACCTTAAAGAGGAACCTTTAGGAAGAACCAATCTTGTTGAGCACAAGATAGAGACAGGCGACAGTGATCGAGTATATGTTCCACCTAGGTTCATCCCATATGCTCTACGACCTGCTGTGGAAGCAGAGGTCCAGGCTCTGAAGGAGCAAGGCCATATTCGAGTCAGTTCTTCTGAATGGAATGCACCAATTGTTCTAGTGAAGAGAAAGGACAAATCGCATCCTCGGCTCTGTAGATTACCGGGCTTTGAACAGCCAAACCAAGCTTGAGTTCTACCCTTTGCCACTGATAGAAGACATCCTGTACCAAGTCAGTCAGAGCAAATGGTTTTCGACGCTTGACTTGCGTAGCGGGTACCATCAAGTACCACTGGATGACGACTCAATACCGAAGTCAGCCTTCACCACCCATGAAGGACATTTCGAGTACACAGTGATGCCGTTTGGTCTGTCTAATGCACCTCGAACGTTCCAACGCCTCATGAACCGAGTCTTCAGTGGCCAAATCGGACAAGGGTTGCAGTTGTTCTTAGACGACATAGCTATATACACGGATGATATTGATAGGCATCTACAGGTACTGAAGGAAGCACTGGGTCGGTTGATAAAGGCTGGACTAAAGGCTAGTCCTGAGAAGACACGATTATTCCAACAAGAAATAAACCTTTTAGGGCATCGTGTAGGGCATGGGGAAGTTAAAGCGGCGCTAGACAAGTTAGCTGCTGTAAAAGACTTTCCCACACCCAAAAATCGACGTGAAGTAAGACGATTTCTTGGTCTAACTGGGTATTACAGACGATTCATAGAGAAATATGCCCAAAAGGCCCAACCTCTTACAAAGTTGACCTCAGAGAAACAACCTTTCATTTGGGGAAGTGAACAAGAGGAAGCATTTGAAGTGCTGAAGAGAAGTCTACTAAAGGAGCCAGTGTTGAGATCTCCTGACTTCTCACGAACGTGGTACATCTCTACTGATGCCAGTAAGGGAGCTATTGGTGCCATTTTAGCACAGAGGTATGACGGACACTTTTGCCCTGTGTCATATTTCAGTCGCCAGCTTCGAGGAGCTGAGCTTCGCTATGATGTGATGGAGAAAGAAGCGCTCGCTGTAATCGAGGCTTTGAAGAAGTTTAAACCTCTTATATGGGGATTAGAAGTGATTGTCATGTCGGATAATCGCTCTTTGCAGTGGCTTTTCCACAAAGCTAAGGATGGTAATGCACGTGTCACCAGATGGGCCTTAACTGCTCAGTCTTTCGGCGCTAAAATTCTGTACCATCCGGGAAAGCTGAATGCTGCAGCTGATGCACTATCTCGTATTGAAGCACCAGAAGGAGTGGATCCTGAAGATATTGAGAAAGCATCAAATGATAATCGATGAAGCTCAAAACTGCCGGATATTGATGGCAGTAGTAGCCAATAATCTTGGAGGGAAAACAAGACAAGATGAACAGGAAGATGATGAGGAAGATGGTCACCCTTGGTCTATCGATGAAATGATCCGGGAACAAAACCAAGATCCTTTATACTCACCTGTAATCAAGTACTTGCAGACGAAGAACCTTCTCGACAAGAGGAAAGTGGACCCGAACTTGGTGGTAGAAGATTATTTCCTTGATCAAGGGCTCCTCTACAAACAAGTCAGGACACCTAATTCAGCGCGAGATATAAAGGAAGTGCTGTGTGTGCCTAGAACACTAGTTCCGAAAGCTTTGGCACTTGTACACTTAGCACCACTAGGAGGTCATGGTGCTGAGGAGAGGACCAAGTTTAGGGCGAGACAAAACTTTACTTGGCGTGGTATGGACAGGGATATAGCTGAGTATTGCAGGAAGTGCATTACTTGTGCGAAGTTTAAGGGGCGTGCACACCCACTGACTCCCTTAAGAAGATATCCTGTTCCACTGGAACCTTTCCAAATGGTTTCGATGGATCTGATGGGACCTTTCCCTCTGACCGAGCGAGGAAACCAGTATATCTTGGTAATAGTGGACTTTTTGACACGATTTGCCGTTGTCAGAGCCTTACCCAACAAATATGCTGAGACCGTAGCTGAGGCTGTAAGTGAGGTGTTGCAGACCTCGGGATTCCTCAGACGGTATTAACGGACCAGGGACGCGAATTTAGGAATGAAATCCTGAAGGAGATGGCGAAGCATATGCAGTTTCAGCATCATAAAATTACTGCATACCATCCAGCGTCCAATGGACTCTGTGAACGGACCAATCAGCAAGTTCTCAATATTCTACGAGGGATGGTGGACGGAAAAGATCAGTACTGGGATCTTTACCTAAAGGACACCCAAATGGCTTTAAATTCTGCTTACCACAAAGCAATTGGCGATACGCCGTATTACGCCATGTACAACCGGGACCTGAAGACTTCAGACCTTTGGTGGACCAGACCCACAAGTTTTGGAGGTCCACCTGATGAGGATTTCATAACTGCAAGGACTCAACGGTCCAAAGAGGTGTACGAATATGTACGAGACAACTTGCTAAGAGCAGCAGATGAACAGTGTAGGATTCGCCAGAAGAAATCCAAAGACACTACAGTACTGCCTGGGATGAGAGTTTTCATCAAGGCTGTGAAGAAGAAGGGTGACAGCAAATTATCTCCCCGCTGGGAAGGACCCTTCCGAGTCGTTGAGCAAATACGACCATATGTCTACAGGATTAAACACCTACAGACAGAAAAGATGAAGGAAGTTCATCTCGAGAATATGAAGATCGCGCTGGAGGCCAGTATTCCGAGATCGCTAGCCCCAGAAGCAAGAAGACCTTATCCACAGGAGACACATTCAGATATTAGACCTGAAGGTACATCCGAAGAAGAAGAAGCACGTGAAGAAGAGTATGTCATGAACTTCCCAACGAATGACGATGGAAAAGGAACTTCAGAGAGCAACCAAGATTGGGCTCAAGAGTCAAGTGAGGTAGATGACCTAGCACAAGATGTAGTTGCAGGAGATTCCAACAATGCTGATAAAGCTAATGTTTCGAATAATGTTAATGTGTTACCTAGTATGAATGTTGATGAGTCTGATGGACTACAAACCACTGATTCTTATAATATTAGGCATGACACAAACACTAAAGACCTTTCACCAAAACCAGAGGTTGCAACTAATGATGCGAGTGCAAGTACTGAGAGTGAAAGAAGTAACAATAAAACTGTGCATGATGAGTTGAGTGAGCATGGTAGACGTACCAGTGGACGCACGAGATATCCACCGGGATACTATACTAGGCTGCATGAAGGACCGCAGGATTAATCAACCACACCACTAACAAACGGACACAAACAACACTAATCAGCTAATTAGATTAAGGGGGGACAGGATGGTCACCAACATTGTTGTAAAAGTGTTCTATATTGCAGATAGATGGTTGAAAATTGAAGAGAATGATGCGGATAGCACTGATTGTTCCATATTGATTGTCTGAACCTTCTTACGACCCGTAACCTCAAGATGAGCGTAGATAGTCGGAACCAAAGGAAACACCTGATGTTGGGTTGTTAGACTATGACCTGACAGCCCGGGAGAAGAGTATTCCGTAACAGAGAAGATTAGCAAGAACCAGATACAACTTCCTGCACATTGAGAAAGCAGCACACCTTGCAAGTGTATCGTTTCTTTGCTAGACAATTTGGAGGAAACTCTCGGTGTTCCAGAAAGTAATTGGTTGATTATGTAGGGTTGAAGGGCGGTGGTGAGTAGGCAAGTTTCTTAACTTTTTGAGTTGGACGATCGAGTTTGCACTAAAATTAGAGGATGGAGTAGGATTATTTAGTCATCCTGTAAGTAGAATTATATCCATTTTGTTTTAGCACGTGAGTTGTAAAGTAATTTCGGATATCATGTGTTAGATGTATGTGATGAAATCCCTCTAATCCAAAGGTATCGAGATGATAAGTAAATGAACAGTTAACTGATTGAGCAATATTAAAGGAGTCAGTTCACGGGTTGAAACAGGCCATTGCGTTGATCGAAGAAGGTAATGCTGTTCTGGTTAGCCGTACAGAGCATCGTTATGTTATTGTACAGTCACATTATCAAGGGAGTTTGCTGTAGGACCTATTTTAGTCCTTTGCCTAGTAGTCATCTCGGTATGGTTTTGGAGGAGTTATAGGGGAATCTGTAAGGAGTTGGCTGCTCTGATGTACATGAGCGTTAAGCCCGATAGATGCACACCCATAGCGATTCGCGGTCACTCGAGGACGCGTGATTTAAGCGGGGGAGTATGTCATCGGCCAGAAGCAGTGACACTTTAATTTTGCCATTATTAATGCATTTAATTGGTAAATCGTAACGCTTGATTAGTTATGATGATATAAAATTCTAAGGGAATAAAACCACAAAATAGAGTTTGGTGGTAGTGAGGCTGTAGTTGTAGGTTGTGTTTATGTTAGAGGTGAAATACTTGTGGACGATCTTGGTGGTTACTTTAACTCGAGATAAGGGCCAAAATACCAAGTCGCCTTCTCAAAGTGCCACCTCAGCATCCATACAACCGAACAACCAGGCCTCTGTCTAGATGACCTGGCACCCCTAGGTCTAAAATTCCTGAAGTCAGTTCAGGTTGAAACATCATTGAGTGAAGGTGAATCGGTGTTGACTCCTGGAACTCATTTGAAGAATACGGCGTGATTAGCCGTGAAAACTAGCTTAACTAACTAGAAATTAATTCTAGTATTAGGGTGAAGTTAGCTGTAGATTCCAGTTCGTCTTTTCCCCGAAGTTAGCGGAAGGCGGGCCTAGGAACTATGGTCAAATTGTAAGTATTATTACTTAATAAATGTATAAGTTCTTTTCACACACAGTGTTTAATATTATCCCATTTTGTCATTCCTACATAATAGGACACTGAACAAAGGAGAGAACCACACCACAGAGATACTGGTTGGGTTGAACACAGTGGTACACGAAACAAAAAGAAACAACACTTATACTAATTAAATCACTTGGAGTACATCGACACGAGAAATACAATATCTATTAAATAAGAACCTATGTCTTGAAGAATAATGATATATATGAGTGAAAATATCATGATATCGAGATATATGTGAAATAGAGTAATTTAATTCATTTTAAGGTTTCCAGAAATAGTGAATGATGAATCAGAATGATGCCATACTGATCTGAAGTTTTAATGAACAAAAATATTAAAACTATCTGAGATAACCTTTGATTAACTTACTAGAGTAAAGTAATAACGAAGATTTATGTTGGGGTAACAATGACCCACATACACATATATATATATATATATATATATATATATATATATACACACACACACACACACACACACACACACACACACACACACACACACACACACACACACACACACACACACACACACACACACCACACATGTATATATATATATATATATATATATATATATATATATATATATATATATATATATATATATATATATATATATACCTCATATGATAAAAAGGAGCCTGCTGGCGCGGGATCCCTTCAGGTGCGGGGCCCAATTTCATCAAATCGGTCAAATCGGCTTGAAACCGGCCCTGTGCATGTCCCTATATGTGAATATTCATTGGGTCAACCTTCAAACAATATTAACAAACTGGCCGAAAATCAGTTGCTTAGGGACAACAAATCTTCAAAGTACAGCAGCTGAAAATTCTAGTAGTAAAGTGATGTAAGGCACAAAATGCGAGAGAGAGAGAGAGAGAGAGAGAGAGAGAGAGAGAGAGAGAGAGAGAGAGAGAGAGAGAGAGAGAGAGAGAGAGAGAGAGAGAGAGAGAGAGAGAGAGAGAGAGAGAGAGAGAGAGAGAGAGAGAGAGAGAGAGAGAAGAGAGAGAAATTATAGACGATGAGCTGGAGGTATTAAGACAGTGGTAACATATGGAGGAGAAAAGCAAGTCTTCCAGGTTAAATATCTAGTCCATTAGCGCAACTGCAGTTCTATTCTGAACAAATCATGTATCTTCAAAAGAAAATACCTAGTTAAGGTTCCTTGCCGCAGTTATTTTGTGTTAATGAAAGCAAATAATTCTATAAGTGCAATGCATTGAAATACCAATAAGCTCTAATGAAAACAGAGTCTTTTAGCAGTACAATGAAACTCTTCATAGAGGTTTAATCTGTATCGTTTTATTCTTGAAAACTTGACGTGTTTTTCGCCTTATTTTTTTTTACCCGTTCTTGTATCGTTTCCACGAAATCTTTCTTTTCGCTAAAAGAAACACAATCGTTGATTTGATTTTATCACTTAAGTTTATCAGTTGTATTCTATCAATAATTCTGTATATGTTCTTACTGTGGAATCTATATTATATTTGGAATGTTCAAGTATTACCTAAATAGTATATTTTTCAGATTCTTAAAAGAACGGTACTTCTTGTCACCAACGTGTCTCTCGAACGACAACACAACCCGAGTGTTGTCTTCAAAAATGGCTAAAACAGCTCTTTTACACACTTTTATTTGCTATGCTTGACTGTTGGTGTACACAGTGAAATGGTACAGCTCAGAGTGATAAATGAGATGCCTAATAACGGCTACAGGTGAGATATTCTAGGTTTTCTTTTGTTTTTCAATCGTAGAGAGGTGATGGAAACTGTGAAGTTGGAAAATGTCAAATGATGTTAATGGTACATTAAGCGCGAGTACATTGCATACTGATTCCTAAGGCAAGTGCTTTTCGAATATGTGCATCGTTCACGAATATTCCTTAAGAAAAACCTTGTCACTGATACAAACATTCAATTACGTGCCATGTGTACATTCATTCGCAGTTTTAGTAATCAACACGGACTAATTATTGCATGATATTGGTACAGGATAGATTTGGAAATAATGCATAATGTATATTCCTGGGTATGGTTTACGTTTCATACCTCATTTTGGTACAAGGTAAACAAAAGAAGACACACAAGGGAAGTTGAAACCAGTAAGAAAACGACGGAGGAAAGGGAGAGAGAGAGAGGAGAAACACTTCAACTGTGAGATTTCCTTTTTAAGTTGATAATGTGCAACAATTGATACTTTGTATATATTTAAGGGAAAATGTGAAGACTTTATCATGGAAAGGGAGAAACTACACTCTCTGAGAAAGAAAATAATCTGTCTAGGAAAAGTATATGTTGGATATGAAATTAGGTTGCATGTAATCCCAAGGGGAAAATAAGCCCATGGCATTTGGATGGGGTTCTGGGGCCAGAGCCCCTGGTGTAGGAAGGATTTTGGATTGTTGATTTGCCAGGAGTGGCTGGAGTCCAAGAGGGGTGTGATCACTTTGTAAATAATAGCAATACTTTCATTTATATAATTTGCAATGGAAAATAATTAAAGGTTCATGCATACTGCAGCGTAAATAAATGAAACAAGGAATGATAATTGCAATGTTGGGTAGCTGTGTGTCATTGCTGATAACTGAGCAGGGCATGATAAGTATCTGGGAAATTGTGAGGTAAAAGAGAAAGAGAGAAGCACAACCTTTACTAATTAGCCACAGTAATGCACATTCCTAGTAATTAGAGGGCTTTACCTCTTAAACTTCCTTTCACGGGAGCTGCTACCCTCCTACCCCTTGCCTTGTCTGCAAAATCTTCACCTTGTATGTTCTGGCTAGATAGAACCTAGGCAACTACACTATGGTGACACACATTGGTGGTATATAAGAGGGTTCATTCCCTAACTCCCTTTCAGGGGGTGCTGCTGCCCCTCTTACCCCTGGCCTGGTCTACAAAACCTTCATCTTGTATGTTCTGGCTCCTTGTTACAATAGATGGGAATTGCAACCACTATCTGGTACTCTTTCTTGTTACAGCCATGATATATTGTATGTTAAAGGCAAAACAGTTTTCCGAGCACCTTATACACAGCTTTTTACTACTCTCATAATTCGCAAAGAAAATGCTAGAATGTTACAGTTTGTCTGATAGCAAAGTCAGATTCCTCAGTTTTGGTGTTAGGTGTCATTTCCAATAATATGCAAAAGGTGTGGTTCAACTGGTCTTGTGTATGCATAAATTTGGCTGTGTGTGGCTATCTGGGCTGAATCAGTGACTTTGGTGTGAAATCTTAGGGGCTGAGGGCAACCAGCGATAACATGAAAGATGCCTCTTTTTCATCTGGTATCTCCAGGTTTTCCAGGGTACAATTAAGAACTATTGTCTGTAATTCCCTTATAGAAGTTATCAATATCTAGAAAGTCAACAAAAGTTATTTTAAAGATTTTTTTTATAAAGCATTTAGAGTTATCACAATATTCATTTTTTATTACCAAAAATAAATCAACAAGAAATGGCTAATTTGAAATAAGATATACACTTGTGTGGATGGCATGTCAGTCTAGTGGTAATATTTTGAATCAGTCAATTGGATTCTGTGCTTTCTTTAAAGAAAATATACATGAAAAGCAAAACTGTGGTGAAAAGGAGTAAGTCCTTGTGCTCCATGTTGCTCAGACAAGAAGTACTATGCATGATGTTATTCAAGTGAGAGGCATGTGTGGTTTATTACGCCATTGCTTTTTTAAGTTGAAACACTATGTCTGGCTGGGCAGTCGGACACAAGTCAGGTCCTTGACAAAGATAAAGCCAGTTGAAACGCGCCTTAAGGAGGACATTCAGCATACTAGATTAGAGACAGAGTTAAAAAGAAAAAATGCAGGGAAGTGTGAGATCCCTACAGTAGTGGTATGTTAAATGGGTATCATGGCCCCTGTGCTATGTACTTCAGGAAAGGCCAACAGATATTCATTTTGTAAATTTTGACAAACTGGAGTTTGGATTGGTTTCTTATTTCATGAAAAATCACAAGGGATATCAACAAGCTAAATTTTGCTAGATCAGGAGTGGAGAACATACTTGTTGTTGTCAGCATCATGGTGATTCTATGCTTGGGGGCTTTTTCTTCTTTACAATGTTGATACCAGGGAGAGTAGGTATAATTTTATTTTTTTATCATACATGGAAAAAAGCCTTGAAGCATTGAATCCCCGAGGAGTGAATTACTAGGCCTATTTAACTGCACCTGTTACCCAATTCCTTGAATTTTGGGCATATTGGAGAAAACAAAAGACAGCTTGAAGACCACAGAAACAGTCCAGATATTCATTCTAGTTTGGTCTTGAATGACTTAATTGAATCACTTGCAGAGAGCAGTAAAAAGTCCATTTCAGTATTAATGCTGATGTCTTGTATAAAGATTAAATTGACGGAGGTTGTCATGTCCAATGGGACCATATTTGAAAATAGTTGCCAGTATCTCTAAGATATGACAGTAGGTCACTCAATTGCTGGAGAGTTAAGTCAGGCTTGCCAATACAAATTTGGATTTTTACTTTTAGTCAGATTTCCTTTGCAGGATGCATATAATGAAGGCAAACTTCCTATCTTCCTTCTAGCTTAACCTCCCATGAAGGCAAATTTTGAGCATGTCAAAATATAGGATACAAGTCAAGCTGACTGCACTAAAATTGTTTACATTGTTATATTATATTTCCTGATATCTACCAAAATGTAAAGAATTACCGAATTGAGATTTGAAATATTGTTTTGTTTGTGCCTTTGCTAGTACTTGTCTTATATATATTAACCATATGATGGGGATGGCATGTGTGTTCATGCCATGCCCACTATATATATAATTTAGTA
>NW_020869323.1:223479-228479 GCF_003789085.1 Penaeus vannamei | reverse complement strand
TTCTCCATCATCTCCTTCTCTCTCTCTCTCCCTCACTCTTTTTCTCCATCACCCCTTTCTCGCTCTCTCTCTCTCTCTCACTCTTTTTTTTTTCTCCATCACCCCCCCTTTCTCTCTCTCTCTCTCTCTCTTTCTCCTCTCTCCCCCTCTCCCTCTCTGTCTGTCTGTCTGTCTGTCTGTCTCTCTCTCTCTGACTGTCTGTCTATCTGTCTGTCTGTCTGTCTGTCTCTCTCTCTCTCTCTCTCTCTCTCTTCCTGCCATGGCCGGGGTGCCTGTAGGTCGGCGAGAGATGCTGGGTCGAGCGTATAGTTTCTCGTGTCTCTCTTCTCTCGCATTCGCCGAGGGTGATGCCGCGTCCTATGGTAAAATCGGGGCCGCCTCTCCTGCGCCGCCCTCGCCCGCCCCGCCGCTGCTCCCTCGCCCGCTCCCGCAGCCGGCACTCGGATCCCCCCCTGGAGGATTTATAACATAAGTCGAAGGGGACAAAACAGGTATATAGAGATGAGAAAAGAGGCGAGATTCCTTAAAGGCGCCTGGGTGACCCGTTGCCCAACTGCGCACAGACGGCGCATCTCATTCGCTTCCCGGCAGATAGGCGCGCGCTGATTGGTCGAGAGCCGCGCGGCCCGGCGAATCCCGGCCGAGCTAACATGTATCTCCTTCACAGCTGTTCAGTAGTGTCTCGGCACTCGGAGGTGATAAGGCGTACGGAGAAATTGTGCGCCGTTTTGCCCCGTTTGGAGTTCCCTGCGTGGGAGTATGGCGACATGCCCTGTGAAATGAGTTTGTGTGGAGCTTAGTTGGCCCGTGCAGTGATAACAAGTGCCCGGAAAGAAAAAAAAAGGGGGAAAAAAATACTAGTCGTAGATTTATTAGAAGTTATATATATATATATTGTTATTATTATTATTATTACATTTTCCCTTTCATATCTTAATTTATATTGCGGGCTTCATTCAGATACATTTAAAAGATAAATATATATACCTATTATCTGTGAGTGTGCAGCAGTTTTGACTCTTCGGACAGACGGTGAAATAAACTCAGGTAGGTGCTAATGTCCCTCGGTGTTCAGAAGTGGGCGGAGGGTGGGTGTGGGTGGGTGGGGGGGGGGGGGGGGGAGGGAAGGAGGGAGGAGGGGGGCATTACACCTCAGTAGGGGGGAAGAGAGAGAGAGAGAGAGAAGGGGGGGGGGGGTGGAGAGAGAGAGCATCCCGCGGGCGGTATACGCGAGATAAGCGAAGCGGGTAGGGGTGGGGGGGGAGGTCGTCGTGGGGGGTGGGCGGGGTGGGGGGTGGCAGGGTTGTGGGGAGGATCTCAGGTATAAGGAGGGGCAGGGCGGGTCGTCTCCGTGGCGGTGGCAGGGTCGTAGTGAGGCTGGCAGTGGTGGTGGCAGAGGCGGAGCAGGGTGGGTTGGCAGGGTTATGTGCCGAAGCGGTGGCGTTGGCAGGTGGTTGGAAGGGTGGGGTGGGGGTGGGGGGGGGTTAGGGGTCGTGAAAGTGGTCGTAATAGGGTCATGGTAGGGGAGTTGGCGACAGGGATTGGTAATAAGTGATCTCACACGAGCACACGCACACGCACATACACGCACACGCACGCGCGCTTTCTCTCTCTCTCTCTCTCTCTCTCTCTCTCTCTCTCGTTCTGATTCTCACTCTCTCTCTCTCTTTCTTTTCTCTTTCTCCTCTCTCTGACTCTCGCTTTCACACTCACTCTCACTCAGTCGACACGCGAACTATCCCATACACTCACTCATTCATTCACACACAGATACACATACCGGTACACACATATATTTATACATGCGCACATTACACATACATACACACTTAAGTATGTATGTATGTATATTTGTTTGTATATACATATGTATATTTATAATATGTTATATTTATATGTAAATACATACATATATATATGTATATGTGAGTGAGTGTGTGTGTGTGTGTGTGTGTGTGTGTGTGTGTGTGTGTGTGTGTGTGTGTGTGTGTGTGTGTGTGTGTATCTATCTATATATACACATGCGTACATACAAATATATATATATATTTATATCATATACATATACATATATATATGTACGTGCATATATGTACACACACACACACACACACACACACACACACACACACACACACACACACACACACACATACACACACACATATATATATATATATATAATAATAATAATAATAATAATAATAATAATAATAATAATAATAATAATAAATAATAATAATAATAATAATAATAATAATAAAAAGTAGGATGCAACATTGTATAGTTGATTCTAAGGGTGGAATGATATCACGGGAGGTTGTAGAGCACTTTTGGGGCTTCTCGAACCACGAAATATGTGAGGCAACGAAATAGATTTACTTCTGCGATTTGTTCTGAAAGTCTCCCAACATTCGAAAAACTGATGCCAGCAACTTTTGAAATATTCTTCTGTTCACTCAAAAGCACGAGCAAGCAGATACACTTAAGCACACACGCAGAGGTATACATACGTACATACGCTGATAAAATACCAGTGTTAATGCATATATCTATCTATCAACCAATCTATCTATCTATCTGTGTATGTATCTACCATCTATCTATCTATCTATCTATCTATATGTCTATGTATGATAAAGATAGATAGATAGATGATAGGAGGAGTTAGGAAGATAGATAGAACAGGTATAAAGATTGTTAGATAAACAGATAGGTTGATAAATAGATAGACAGGTGGGTAGAGACAAAAGGTAGGTAGGATGATAGGTAGATAGATAAACAGGTGTAAGACTAGATATCCAGGCTACAGGATGAATAGATAGATAGGAAGATGAATAGATAGACAAAGAGATAGATGAATAGGAAGATGAATTAATATGCAGGTGGGAAGATATGATAGACAGGAAGGAAAATAAAAGAGATAACTGGGGGATAGATAGAAGCAGTGGATAGATAAAAGAGAAAACTGGGGGATAGATAGAGACAATGGATAGATAAATAGATATAGTGACAGGACTATAGAGATAGACCTATATACGCAGAGGAAGGGGTTATAGTTGCATGGGTAAAGGTAGGCCTACATGCATGTATAGATAGAGAGATGTAGATATAGATAGATACGTTTGCAGATAGAGGTAAATACACAGAAAGAGTTGGGATCTGTAAGTTGATATGTAGACTGAAGTAGATGTATTAAATAGGGATACAGGTTGAACAGAAAGTCAATAAAATGGGGTTAGTTTGTAAAAATGGATCAGTTCACATATAAACTTAATGGTATTTATATTTCTACGTACCATTCATGATATAACTATGTATATAAAGAGTGTTCAGATGGATTCCCTCAGTGCATGCAGAGATCTGGAAAATGTGGATGTGAAAGAATATGAAAAAAATTGAATGTGTTGATGAAAAAATATTTAAAAAATGGATATGTTGAAGGAACACCATTTTTTTCTATTTTTCCCATTGTTCTCATTATCATTATCATTATCAGCATCGTCATAATATTATCATCATTATTATTATTAACATTATCATTATCATTATTATTATATTAGGATTATTGCTATTGCTATTAATAGTCCATGATGTTCATTATTGCGAAAATGATATTAGTAATAATGTTGATTATTACTTGCATTATTATTATTATTATCATCATCATTTTAATGTTAGGGATGAAGATGATGACAATGATGATTAGTATTAGTATCAACACTATTTTCGCTATCATTGATATCTTAAGATAATAATGATGAATAATGATGATAAAGAGGATGATGATGATGATGATAATTATCAGTATTGACATATTGACATATTACGAAAGGTTGACTCGGACCTTGATCACACAAGAAGACTCTGAACTTTCTCTGATTTTATGTAGGCCTTTTTTCAGATTTTAAAATTATGATCATTATCATTATCATTTTATTTCTTGCTATTCTGACCCTGTGATTTGCATGGATCGGGGAAAAAATAAAAGGATTATTAATTTAATTTTTATCTTTTTATTATTTTTGGGGATACTTGTCATTGATATATGATTATTACAGGTTGTCAATGTTATTAGGTAGGCTTATATATAGGATTATAATTATTCATAACAGTATTAATTACAATCAGAATTATAATGATAGTGCATATGTCAAAAGGGGATATTGGAAATAAGGATAATCTTGTATTTTTTTTAATAATTGTAATAATAATCATACTTATGTGTCATTATTATGATATAATTGTTATTATTTATATTAATTTTGTTGTTGCTGATTAGTTGTTGGTGTATTGTTATCATCATCATCATCATTGTCATCATTATGATTATTTTGAGAATTAAGGGTTAGAAGTTGAATGTTGAACATAATGAATGCTAGTACAATGATAACAGTAACAATGATAATAGTAAGACTAGACCTAGAAATAATAATAATAATGATACCATTATTAGTGATAACAGCAACAATAACAGTAATAACAATAATGATAATGGTAATAATAGTAATGGCAATAATTATAATAATCGTAATAGTAATAATGATAGTAACAATAATAATGATAATGATAAAAATGATAATGATTGCAACAGTAACATTAACAATAGCAATAACAATTACAATAGCAATGGCAATGATAAGAAGAATGATAAGGATAATAACAGTATTGAAAGTAGATAAGTGATTAATAGATAGCAATTATAGCGATGGTAATATAGTCATTATAAAATGTCAATAATGATAACGATGACATTAATGATGGTGGTGATTTGTAACAAGATATTACATAAATGATGATGTTCGTCACAGTTATAGTGTTTCTAATAATTATTATTATTACACCAGTAATACTATTGATGGTGATGTATATGTTGGTGGCAATGGTAGCATAAAAAATCATGGTAATCTGTATATTTCTCTATTATAATGGTACTGGTATAATCTTGGTCATTATGATCCCGGTGAACTATAGCGTTAATGATAATAGCAGTGGTAATT
>NW_020869323.1:210979-213479 GCF_003789085.1 Penaeus vannamei | reverse complement strand
GGGTGGGCAGGAGGGGGAAGGGGATGAGGGGAGGGAAGGAGGGAAGGAGGGGATTGGGGGGGAAGGGGTTTGGGGGAGGAGGGGAGGGAAGGGGGAGGTGGCGGCTCCGTACTGTGTGGGGTTTGGGCAAGGGGAATGGGTGATGCGGGGAGGTGAGGGAGAGGGGTGGAGGTGGCTTCTGGTGGAGTTGGGGAGCGGCGGCGCTGGGGCTCTGTCTGTGTGGGAGGGTTTGGGGGAAAAGGGGAGGCGGGAGGGGGCAGCGCTGGGGCTGCTGGTTTTGTGAGGGTTGGGGTAGGGGGGAAAGGAAGAGGGATGGGAAAGGAGGGGTGGGCCTGTGTGAGGGTTGGCGGAAGGGGAGTGGGAAGGGATAAGGACTAGGGGGGAAGGGGATGGCGGGGCGGCTGGGGGCTTTCGTTCTGTTCTCAGTACGTGTGTTTCGGTCTGTGTTTGAGGGTTTGGGGACCGGCGAAGGAAGGGAGGGTGGGAGGGGAGAGGGGTTGCGGTAGGCGCGAGGCGAGAGGAGGAAAGGGCGGGAGGGGGAGGGGAGGGGATTCGTTTGTGATTCTGAGAGGTTGTCTGCGTCTCATTCCTCTCTTGACTTTTTCTCCTTCGTTTCTCTCTCTCTCTCTCTCTCTCTCTCTCTCTCTCTCTCTCTCTCTCTCTCTCTCTCTCTGCTCTCTCTCTCTCTCTTCTCTCTCTTCTCTCTCTATTGTTTTTCTCTCTTTGTTTTCTCACTTTTACTCTGATCTATACTAACTCTTTCCTCTACTTCCTATTTCACTCTATTCTCTTCCCGTTTCACTTCTCCCTCTCTTTCTTCTCATTCTTATTCTGGTCCTCCCTCTTCCTCATTCACTTTTCCTCCCTGTCCTCCATCCGTCTTCTCCCTTTCTCCCTCTCCCTACTATTTTTTTTTTTTCAATCGTTTTATTCGGGTTGGCTGAAAAAAAAATCGATAAAAAATTCTTTGGGGTTCATCAATATCAATTATTTATTTTTTGTTTGTTAATTGTGTGTTGGTTTTCTGTCTTGTTTTTCATTAACCTCCGAAAACTGGTTAATATGATTGTAGTTTTCCTATTATTTATTATTCGTTTATCCTTATTCTTATCTTATTTTATTCTTTACTAATGTTTATTGTACTGTAAAATCATTATTAATCGTATTATAACCAATTTCATCATTGATTTATTATTTTCAATTTATTATTATGCGATCTAATGGTTATTTATTTTTTTCATTCCTTGTCTTTCTTCTTTTCATTTTTCTTTTCTTCCAATTTTTCTTCCCCCTTTCATTTTCTTATTACCTTCCACCAAGGGAAAAGTGTTCTATCTTTCGCGGGTTGGTTAGTTCAAGGTTAAAGTTTTGTTAGTTTTTTCTGTTGGTTAGGCAAGAGAAAACTCGAAAAAGTTAATTGAAAAAAAGATTTTGATTTATTTTTTGCTTCCCTTTTTCTTGTGACCCAATTAGCTCTTGGCCGGAGGGTATTAATCTTATTATTCATTATTTGTTAATTTTAATTATTATTGTTGTTTGTTGTTTTTTTTTGTTGTTTTTTTATTATTATGATTAATTTATCATTAATCAATATTATTAATCATTTTATTATTATTATCATTATCATATTATCATTCATTCATCATCATCATTATTTATTATTATTATTATTATTATTATTTTATTATTTATTATTATTATTTATTATATTTATTATTATTATTATTATATTTTATTTATTTATTATTGCTTATTACTTTCCATCATTGTTTACTATAGTTAATATTATCAAAACATTGAAATAATGTGTTTATATAATATATATATCAATATATATATCATATATATATAATAATTATATATGTATATGTATATAATATAATAATACATTATTTATATATATATATATATAATAGATATTAAATATATATATATATATTATATGTATATTATATATATGGTGGTAGTATATATGATATATTATAGGATATGTTATATATATATATACATATATATTATAATTATATTATATATAATATATTATATAATATATTATATATATATATATAATATATATATAAATTAATAATATATATAATACAGTGGAACCCTCGCTTATAAACGCGGTTCCACCATTCCACGTTCTCGCATTGGCTGGTTCACGGATTTTGTCATTTGTTGGCATTATGTTATTGGCACATTTGTCATTTGTGTTCTGAAATTTATTATCAACATTGTATATATATATACATATATATATTATATATATAGTATATATATATATAGTATATAATATATACCACCACACAACAAACAATCATATATGGTTGTGTAATATATATATAGTATATATAAATTATATTATATAATATTATATATTATATACTTATTAATAAGCACACACCACAAACATATTCATCTGTGTGTATAATATATTATATATATATATATATATATATATATATATACCACCACATTATACTATATATATATATCATAC
>NW_020869323.1:180072-205072 GCF_003789085.1 Penaeus vannamei | reverse complement strand
CTCCTCGTTCCCTCTCCTCCTTCCCCTCTCTCCCCTCTCTCCCTTTCCCTCTCCCCCTCTCTTCTCTCTCCTCACTTTCCCTCCTCCTTTCCCTCTCCCCTCTTATCTCTTCTCCTCCTTCCCCTCTCCCCCTCTCCTCCCTTCCCCTCACTCCCCTCTCATCCTCCCCTCTCCTTCTTTCTCCTCGCCCTCTCCCTTCCCTCCCCTCTCCCTCCCCTTCCCTTCCCTTTCCCTCTCTCCCTCCCCTCCCCTCTCCCCCCTCTCCTCCCTCCTCACCTCCTTCTCCTCCTCTCCTTCTGCCCTCCCTTCCCCTTCCCTCCCCTCAATTAGCCCCCCTCCCTCCCCTCCCTCCTCCTCCCCTCCCCTCCCTTCTTCCTCTCTCCTCTTCCCCTCCTCCTCTCCTCCCCTCCCCACCCCTCCCCTCCCTTCCCTCCTCCCCTCCCTCCCCTCAATTAGCCCCCCCCCCGCCCCCCCACGCCCCAATTAGACCTGGCAATGGCCTCACGACCTCTTCCAGGCCAATCAATAGCGCCCACGACCCGCCGCCGATGGGAGTCACGACCACCATCACCTCGACGACTAATCTCGAGATTCTGGGGCGGACGTCGGCGGCGGGCGGTGGGGCGTGGGGGCGGTGGGCGTGGGGTGGGTGTGGAGCGTGGGGCGGGTGTGGGGTGGGTTTGGTGGGGTGAGGGTGGTGACTCTCTTGCTCTTGCTCTGTCTGTTTTTTTTCTCTCTCTTTCTCTTCTCCTCTGTCTCTGTTTCTCTCTCTATGTTTCTCATTCTCTGTCTGTATCTCTCTCTCTCTCTCTTTCTTTCTTTCATCTCTCTCTCCTCCTCTCCCCACCCTATTCCCTCTCCCTCTCCCCCACCCCTTTCTCCTGTCTTTCTTCCATTTCCCTTCTCCTTCCTCTTCTCCCTTCCTCCTCCCCTCCTTCCCTCTTCCCTTTTCCCTCCCCCATCTCCTTCCTATCTCCCCCTCCCCATCCCCCCCCTGCCCTTCCTTTCCGCTTTCCGCCTCTAAAGCAAAGTTCTTGATGACTTTCCATGAAGATTTTTCTTTTTTTCCCCCTTTTTTTTCTTCCTCCCTTTTCTTAATTTTTCTTGCTGGTCTTTCCTCCTCCTTCCCCCTCCCCCCTCCCCCCCTCCCTGTACCCTTCATCTTCCCCTCCTTCCATTCACGGCCCCACCCCACCCCCACCCTCCTCTCTTTTTTCCTTCCCCATTTCTCTATACCCCCCCTCCCCCCTCCCCTCCCCACTCTCCCTGTCCACCTTTGCCTTACAAAGAGCATCGCAGTGTAATCCAACCGTTCACTGAATACCCTCTCCCCTCTCTCGCCTCCCTCTCCCCTTTCCCCTCTCTCCTCTCTCCCCTTTCCCTCTCTTCTCTCTCCACTCTTCTCTCGCCCCTTCCCTATCTCTTTTTCTCTCTCCCCTCTTCCTCTCCCCTTTCCTCTTTCTCTCTCTCCACTCTCCTCTCGCCTCTCTCCTCTCGCCTCTCACCGCTCTCCTCTCTTCTCCTCTCCACTCTCCTCCTCCGCCTCTCTCATCTCTCTCTCAGCTCTCCTCTCTTCTCTCTCTCTCTCCGCTCTCCTCTCGCCCCTTCCCTATCTCTTTTTCCCTCTTCCCTCTCTCCTCCTCCTCACCCCTCTCCCTTTCTCCCACCATCTCTTTTTCTCCCTCTCTCCACTCCCCTCTCGCCTCTCTCTCCTCTCTTGCCTCTCTTCTCTCTCCGCTCTCCTCTCGCCCTTCCCTCTCTCTTTTTCTCTCTCCCCTCTCTCTCCTCTCCCAAGTCTCCCTCTCCTTTTGCCTCTTCCCTCTCTCCACTCTCCTCTCGCACCTTCCCTATCTCTTTTTCCCTCTCCCCTCTCACCTCCCCTCTCCCCTTTCCCTCTCTCCTCTCGCCTCTCGCCTCTCTTCTCTCTCCCTCTCTCTCCCCTCTCTCTACTCTCTTCTCTCTCTTCTTCACTCTCCTCTCGCTTCACCCCTCTCTCCCTTTCCCCTCTCTCCTCTCCTCTCTCCCCTCACCCTCTCTCCTCTCCCCTCTCTCCTCTCTCCTCGCCACTCTCCATCTCCTCTCTTCTCTCCTCCTCCTTCTCTCACCGCTCTCCTCTCGCCCCCTTCCCTATCTCTTTTCACCTCTCCCCTCTCTCGCTCCCTCACCCCTCTCCCCCTTTATCCTCTCTTCCTCTTCCTCTCTCTCCTCTCTCAACTCTCCTCTCTCTCCTCTCTCATCTCCTCTTCTCCCCTATCAATTCTCTTCTTCCATTCTTCCCTCTCTCCTCTCCCTTCCCTCACCCTCTCTCCACTCTCCTCTCTTCCTCTTTTCTCCCCCTCACCTCTCTCTCTCATTTCCTCCTTTCCTCTCTCTTCTCTTCTCTCTCCTTTTCCCACTTCCCTCTCTCCTTTCCCTCCCTCGTCCACCTCTTCTTCCCTCTCTCCCCCTTCTTCCTCCTCTCACCTCTTCCGTTCTCCTCTTCGTCTCTCCTGTTTTTTTCCTTCCTCCTTCTTCTTCCTTCTTTTCTCTCCCAAGTCTCCTTTTCCTTGCAACTGGTTCTTGTCCTCCTTCCCTCTCCCACATTCATCCTATTTCTCTCTTCTTTTAAACCCTGTTCATCTTTTATCCCTTCCCTCTCCTCCTCCTCCTCCTCCTCCTTCTCGCCTCGTCTTTCTCCCCCTCCCCTCCCCTCTCTTTTCTTTTGATTGTCTCTCCTCTCCTCTCCTTTGCTCCCCCTCCCCTCTTCCTCCCACCCCCTTTCATTCCTCCCCGCTCCCTCGCATCCTCCCCATTCCCTTCGTCTCTCCCTCCCCTCCCCTCCCGTACCCTGCCCCCTTCTCGCCCCCCTTCCTCCCCTCCCTCCCTCCCTCCTCCTCCCTCCCTCCCTCCCTCCCTCTCTCTCCCTCTCCCTCTCTCTTCTCTCTCTCTCTCTCTCTCTCTCTCTCTCTCTCTCTCTCTCTCTCTCTCTCTCCTCTCATCTCTCTCTCTCTCTCTCTCTCTCTCATCTCTTCTCTCTCTCCCTCTCCCTCTCTCTCTCTCTCTTCCTCTCTCTCTCTCTCTCTCCTCTCTCTTCTCCTCTCTCTCCCTCCCTCCTCCTCCTCTCCCTCCCCCTCCTCTCTCTCTCTCTCTCTCTCTCTCTTCCTTCTCTCTCTCTCTTCTCTCTCTCTCTCTCCCTCCCTCCTCTCCTCCCTCTCCTCTCTCTCCTCTCTCTCCCTTCTCTCTCTCTCTCTCTCTCTTCTCTCTCTCTCTCTCTCTCTCTCTCTCTCTCTCTCTGCTCTCTCTCCACCATTACAGTCGCTGTCCTCTCTCGGCGATGGACCGACGTGCTCTCGCCAGCTCCCCGGTCTCCCATTGGTCGACCGGAAACCAATCAGAAACCGTCGCTGTTTTATTCGTTGTCCCCCCTCCCCCCCTTCCCCCTTTCCCCCCCCTCTGTTGTCCCCACCTCCCTCTCCCCCTTCCCCCTCTATCTACCCCCTACTAAGTCCCCTCCCCTCCTCCCTCACCCCCCTCTCCCGTAACATTCATTTCTATCTATTCTCCAAACCCTATAACCCCTCCTACCCCCCCCCCACCCCCCCTACTCTGTTGCTTTACTCGTAATAGATACTCTTTACTCTTGTTTCCTTTTTTTTTCTCGTCTCGTTTCAAAAATTCCTCTTTCCTCTACTCGCCACGCCCAACTCCCCCCCCCTCCCCTCCCCCTTTCCCTATCCTCGCCGGCCCCCTCAAAACTCTCTTTCCCATTTCCCTTATTCTCGACACCCCCCCCCCCCATCCCCCCTCTTTCCTTACTCTCGAAGCTACTCTCTTTCCCTTTTGTCGTCACTTCCCCCAACTCTTCTTTCCTTGCTCTCGACGCACTCTTTACTCCCTTCTCCCCCCCCCCCTTCCATTTCCCTACTCTTGCACCCCAACTCCCTCCCCCCTTACTCCTAACACCCACCCACCCTTCCCTCCCCCTTTATCTCAACACCCACCTACCCCCTCCCCTCCCCCCTTACTCCTAACACCCCCCCTTCCCCCCCCTTTTCACCCCTGTCGGCTCTGGTGCTGCCGCGTCTTCTGTCCCTCGAGATCCGTGTTTGTCCTGTTAGCTGTTGCCCCCTTTTCCCTGAACCTTTACCTGAACCTTTACCTGAAATTTCTCTGAACTTTCTACTGAACCATTAGCCTGAAACTTTACCTGAATCATTCCCTGAATAATTCCCTGAACCTTCTCTGAAACTTTCTTGAACTATTCCCTGAACTTTCTCTGACATCCCTGGACTTTCTCTGAACCTTTACCTGAACCTTCTCTAAACTTTCTCTGAATAATTCCCTGAACCATTCCGTGAACCTTCCCTGAACCTATACCCGAACCTTCTCTGAACCATTCCCTAAACCTTTCCTGAATAATTCTCCGAGCCTTCTCTGAACCATTCCGTGAACCTTTACCTGAACCATTCCCTGATTGGCCGCTGATCGGGAGCGAAATGAGGAGAGGGCGCTCCTATTTTTTATGAGGTGTGAGTGATCCGGAGAAATTGTGGTTTGATTGGAGAGGGAGAGATGAAGGGGAGGGGGAGGGAAAGGGAGAGGGAAGGAAGATGGGAGGGGGAGGAGAAGGGGAATGGGGGAGGGGGAGAAGAGGGTGATGGCGAGGGAGAAGAAGGAGGTGGGGGATGCGGGTGAAGGAAAGGAAGAGTGGAGGGGGAGGGAAAAGTTTTGAGGGAGAAATAAAGGAAGAGGAAGAGGTGAGAGAGAGAGAGAGAGGAAAGAGAATGAGAGAAAATAGAGAAGAGCGAACGGACAGGACAGAATAAAAAAAAAAATGAAATATAAATAAATAAGGAATAATAAAACAATAAATTAAACATAAAGAAAACAAGAAAAAAAAAAAAAAACAATTACAACAGAAAATAGCCATATCAAAAACCGCAATCTCATCCCGTAGCACTTAAGGTCGAAAATGGCATTTGGACGCGCGCTATCCTGGCCTAGAGGACGTGGGATAGCACTATAATAGTTCACGTGGAGAGACACGTGTCCTTCTCGCTGTAGGGAAGACAAGGACACACATGGTTCGATGGATACGTAAGGATATGTGCACAACTCAGTCAGGGAATACATTTTTTTTTTCTCTTCTTTCCCTTTGTCATAATGTTTACTTTCTTTATTTTTTCCTCTCTTCATCTTCTTCCCTTATAACTGTTCGAGTTTTTTGTTTTATTTTATTTTTTTCATTCTTTTTTTCTCTTCATCTTCTTCCTTACACTGTTCGATTTTTATTTGTTTTATTTTATTTTCATTATTTTTTTTTCACCTTCATCTTCTCCTTACACTGTTCGATTTTGTTTTATTTTTTTATTTTTTTCATTTTGTTTTTATTTTTTATTTTTTATTTTATTTGTATTATTTTGTTTGTATTTGAAATGTTTATATATCGTTTCTTTCTAAAACAAGAGCGAACTGTTTATTTATTTTTTTTTCTCTCTCCCATCTTTCTCTTACAATGTTCGATTATATAATATATTTTTTTTCTTTTCTGAAAGGTTTTTATATCGTTCGATCTCTAAAACAAGAGCGAACAAAGAAAATGAGAATGTGTATGTAAATATATGATACTGTGGTACCAAGATATCGCATGAGGAGAACAGTTGCCGAGTATGCAATACATGGATGTTCTCTCTGTCTGTCTGTCTCTTTCTCTCTGTCTGTCTGTCTGTCTTTCTCTGTCTGTCTATCTGTCTGTCTTCTCTCTGTCTGTCTCTCTCTCTTTCTCTCGCTCGCCTCTGCTCTCTCTCTCTCTCTCCTCTCTCTCTCTCTCTCTCTCTCTCTTCTCTCTCTCTCTCTCTCTCCTCTCTCTCTCTCTCTCTCTCTCTCTCTCTCTCTCTCTCTGTCTGTCTCTGTCTGTCTGTCTCTCTTTCTCTCTTTTTTCTCGCTCGCTCGGCTCTCTTACTCTCGCTTTCTCTCTCTCTCTCTCTCTCTCTCTCTCTCACACTCTCGCCTTTTCTCTCTCTCTCTCGCTCGCTCGCTCTCTCACTCTCGCTTTTCTCTCTCTATCTATCTCTTTCTCTGTCTGTCTGTCTCTCTCTCTTTCCCTCTCTTTTAATTGCAGAATGTTTCTTCTTCTTCTTCTTCTGTCTTCTTCTTCTTCTTCTTCTTTTTTGACGCGTAATTCCATCTTGCCAAAATTCGTGTGGGATGGAATCTTGGCTGATTCGTCGCGGAGGAAGTGACCGGACTGAAGGCAACAAGCACAGCAACGACGGTAATGATATCAGCAACATCGACGAGGAAACAGATTTTCGTCAAAATCAGTTGTCAATACACGCGCACGGAGAGAGAGGAGGGAGGAAGGAGGGAGAAGGGAGGGAGGGAGGGAGGGAGAGGGAGAGGCGGAGAGGAGGGAGGCGGAGGGCAGAGGGAGGGAGGAGGAAGGGATGACGGAGCGAGAGGGCAGGAGCGCGAGGGAGAGCGCGAGGGAGGAGGGAGGAAGGAGGGAGCGGAGGGAGAGGAGGGAGGGAGGGAGGGAGAGGGAGGGAGGTCGAGGGAGGAGAGGAGGGAGGGGGGGAGGAGGGAGAGGGCAGAGGGTAGCGGAGGAGAGGGTAAGGAGAGGGAGAGGGAGGAGGGAGAGGAGAAGCGGGAGAGGGAGAGGGAGGGAGGAGGGGAGGGAGGGAGGGCCAGGAGGGAGTGAGGCGAGGGGGAGAGAGAGAGAGAGAGAGGTTTATAGTAAGGGCGAGAGAGAGAGGGAGGGAGGGAGGGAAGGGAGGGAGGGAGGGGAGCGGTGAGGGAGGAGGGAGGGAGAAGAGGAGAGAGTGGGAGAGAGACGATGAGGAGAGACGAGAGACGAGACGAGAGAGAGAAGGAGAGAGAGAGCATGAGAGAGAGAGAGAGAGAGAAGAGAGAGGAGAGAATCAGGAGAATGAGGAGAGAGAGAGAATCAGGCAGAATAGAGAGAGAGAGACGAGCAGAGAGAGAGAATCAGAGAATGCGGGAGATGAGAGAGAGGAAAAGAAAAGAAAGAGCGAGGAGAAAAGAGAGATAGAATGCATGTATTTAATTCATTGTGAATTCAACGTGCTTTGTTTATATGTGAAGAATTTTGCAAACATTTTTTTATGCTAGTAGTTTGCGGCCTTCTCTTTAAATTTTGTCGAGTGTATTTTATAATATCTTGTATTATGTAAGGAATGTTCAAGAAAAAAAAGAAAAGTATATAACAACGAAATGGCATTATTTGACATTATTATGCCTATCATGGTTACTGTCGTGTATTTTTATCATAAGAATCTGTGGTTGGCATAACATTATGTCGTAATGGTGGAGATATTTGTGAGAATCCCGAGGTGATATCAGGGCGAAAAAGAGGAGTGTGAGGGGCAGAAGAGTCTTTGGAGGGCAGATAAATGAGGGATGGGATGAGCGAAGTAAGAAGCGAGACGAGGGAAAGTGATGAGCGAGGATACGGGTCGCTGTAGGAATTCCGATCTCTATCAGGATATAGAAAATCTGGAAAACCCATAGCCATGAAAAATTATAAATAATCCAATATGATGCAAGTGCCGAGAGCAATCTAGCTATTATGTTGCTAGTGACAAAATATTCGCCAACTAAGGCACTGAGTGATTCAATGCGAACTAAAATACATAACCATACCATAGTCTACCATGCAGGACACAAGCTACGCACCGTGAGACGCCGGCTCGCCCAAAGGCGACAGCGACAGCACGACACAACGACGCATCAGCCGAGCGCACGCACGCACGCCACGCACGCAGCGCACGCAGTCGCTACGCGATCGAAGCGAGGACGCACCGGCACGCACGCACCGCTCACTGACGAGGGTAGGGAAATTTGCGGCGCGGACCGCACGCAAAAACAGCACAGGCCACACACTTAGCTACACACTACGATGACGATCGAGTGACACTTACTCTTACACACACACACACACACACGCACACACACACACACACACACACAACACACACACAGCCATTACATACACATACACATACACACGTGTAGCAATACTCCGTGATACGAGCGAGCCACGATACAGCGATTAATAAAACATACACGGGCAGAACCATCCGCACTACACACATCGCACACAATCAACACACCACACATCGATACGACATTGGAACAGCAGCGATACACTTATTGATTATCATAATGTAACGGAAGTAACGATTGTTTGTGAGTCCATTTTAAATAATGTACTTTTGATTGTTCTTGCCTTTGGTACCATTGTTATCATATTCGTGTCTATTATTGTACGTGTGTGAGATCTTTGGAAGTAAGCCGTATAGGGGATAGGATATCGAAGGATAATGGTCTAAATTAGATCTTTCTGTTATTAATATTATTATTTTTATTATCATTAGCATTATTATTATTGTTGTTGTTATTGTTGCATATTGCTGTACTATATTATCTATTATTCATTATTATTATTATTATTTATATTATTTATTACTTATTATTGTATCATTGATTGATTATTATTGTTATTATTGTTTTTTTGCCCATTAATCATCATTGTGTAGTTTTGTTTCTTTAGCGTTCTTCAATAATACATCATCATGGAACTTATGATTAGCGATCCATTTGATCATTCTTATTATTTTCATGTCCTCTTCCCTGTCTCTCGTTCGCAACGTTGCACCTTAAATCGAGTCAAAAGCTGCAAATTATGATTATGAGTAAGTAAATAATCAGGAATTGGACATGGATTACTCTACATTGAATTGCAGGGCGACGCATAGGAAAAGGCGGGGGGTAGGAGATAGGAGAAGGGGGGGGAGGTGAGGAGATAAGAGAAGGAGGGGAGTGGAGATAGAATAGGGTAGAGCTTGGATAAGGCGAAGGAGAAAGAAAGGGGAGAGGGGGGAGAGTGCGAAGAGAAAGGAGAAGGGGAGAGAGGGAAGAGAAAGAATAAGGGTGAGATGCGAGAAAGCGTGGAGAGGGTTAAGAGCAAGCGAGAAAGGGAGAGGAGGAGGAGGGAGAATTGGGAGAAAGGAGAAGGGAGAAGGNTCCTTCTCGTCTCTCTCTCTCCTTCGCTCTTCTCGCTCTCGCCTCTCTCTCTCTCTCGCTCTCTCTCTCCTCTCTCTCTCTCTCTCTTCTCTCTCTCTCTCGTCTCTCTCTCTCTCTCTCTCTCTCTTTTCTTTCCCACCATCTTCTCCCTCCCTCCCCGCTTTCCTCCTCCCTACCTCTCTCTCTCTCATTACCCACCCCCCCACCCCACCCCCACCCCCTCTCTACACCTGTCACACTCTGCCGTATTTCTTTCGGTAATTTTCCCCCGAGTACACAGCACAACACCCCCTCCCTCCCCCCTCCCCTCTCATTCCCGCCGCACAGAGTGTACATTTGAGCACTTTGTTGCCCCGTGCACCTTGTTCTGATGTACTAATATACGGGGGAGGGTTTTGCTAGACCGTATCCAGGGATAGGGCTTGGCTAGACCGTATCCAGATATAAACGGAAAGTGTGAATGGGAGAATAAGCGAGAGGACGATAAATCAGCGAAGATGGATGGAGAGGGAGAGGGAGGCGAGGAGTGAGGGGGGGGAAGATGGATGGAGAGAGGGGAAGAAGAAGGGAGGTGGAGGAAAGAGAAGAAGGGAGGGAGAAGGAGGAGAGGAGGAGGAGAAGCAGATAGTGAAGGGGAGACGAAAAGGAGGAAGAAGAGGAAGGAGAACAAAACGAAAAATAAGATGTAGTAGAAGAAAAAGAAGAGAAATATAACAAAGGAAAAGACATGTGAAGAAGGAGAGAAGAAGAAGAGAAAGAGAAAGAAAGTGGAGAAAGAAACAGAAACGGGAAAAACGAAGATGAAAATTAACATCAAGGAAATAAAAGAAAAAAAAAAGATAAAACCGATAATGAAATAGACAGACAAAAATAGATCTATAAGCATATGACACAAAGTCAAGCAACGCATCTTTTATTAATAACTTTATAGAAGGACAACCACAGACAGACGCACACACTTACAGACACACATGTACAGAGAGACAAACAGACACATTTACAGATTTCCCAACAGAAAGACACATTTCCCGACAGACAGACAGACATATTTACTCATTTCCCGACAGAAAGACACATTTCCTGACAGACAGACATTTCCCGACGACAGAAGACACATTTCTGACAGACGACATTTCCCGACAGAAAGACACATTTCCTGACAGACAGACATTTCCCAACAGACAGACACATTTCCTGACAGACAGACACATTTCCTGACAGACAGACATTTCCCAACAGACAGACACATTTCCTGACAGACAGACACATTTCCTGACAGACAGACATTTCCCAACAGACAGACACATTTCCTGACAGACAGACATTTCCCAACAGACAGACACATTTCCCGACAGAAAGACACATTTCCTGACAGACAGACATTTCCCGACAGAAAGACACATTTCCTGACAGACAGACATTTCCCAACAGACAGACACATTTCCTGACAGACAGACACATTTCCTGACAGACAGACACATTTCCTGACAGACAGACATTTCCCAACAGACAGACACATTCCTGACAGACAGACATTTCCAACAGAAAGACACATTCCTTTTCCTGACAGACAGACATTTTCTTTCCTGACAGACAGACAGAACATTTCCCAGACAGACACATTTCCTGACAGACAGACCATTTCCAACAGACAGACACCATTTCCTGACAGACAGACACATTTCCTGACAGGACAGGACATTTTCCCAACAGAACAGACACATTTCCTGACAGACAAGGACACATTCCTGACAGACAGACATTTCCCAACAGACAGACACATTTCCTGACAGCACAGACACATTTCCTGACAGACAGACATTCCCAACAGACAGACACATTTCCTGACAGACAGACACATTTCCTGACAGACAGACATTTCCCAACAGACAGACACATTTCCTGACAGACAGACACATTTCCTGACAGACAGACATTTCCCAAACAGACAGACACATTTCCTGCACAGACAGACAACATTTCCTGACAGGGACAGGACATTTCCCAACAACAGGACAACATTTCCTGACAGACAGACACATTTCCTGACAGACAGACACATTTCCAACAGACAGACACCCATTTCCTGACAGACAGACACATTTGGATTTCCTGACAGACAGACATTCCCAACGACAGACACAGTTTCCTGACAACAGACAGACACAGACATTTCCTGACAGACAGACACATTTCCTGACAGACAGACATTTCATTTCCTTGACAGACCAGGACAGACAGACATTTCCCAACAGACAGACACATTTCCTGACAGACCAGACACATTTCCTGAGACACATTTCCCAACAGACAGACAGACACATTTCCTGACAGACAGACACATTCCTGACAGACAGACATTTCCCCAACAGACAGACACATTTCCTGACAGACAGACAACATTTCCTGACAGACAGACATTTCCAACAGACAACACATTTCCTGCACAGACCAGACATTTCCCAACAGACAGACACATTTCCTGACAGACAGACACATTTCCCACAGACAGACATTTCCCAACAGACAGACACATTTCTGACAGACAGACACATTTCCTGACAGACAGACATTTCCCAACAGACAGACACATTTCCTGACAGACAGACACATTTCCTGACAGACAGACATTTCCCAACAGACAGACACATTTCCTGACAGACAGACACATTTCCTGACAGACAGACATTTCCCAACAGACAGACACATTTACCTGACAGACAGACATTCCAACAGACAGACACATTTCCTGACAGACAGACAGACATTCCCAACAGACAGACACATTTCCTGACAGACAGACATTTCCCCAACAGACAGACACATTTCCTGACAGACCAGGACACATTCCTGACAGACAACATTTCCCAAACAGACAGACACATTTCCTGACAGACAGGGACACATTTCCTGACAGACAGACATTTCCCAACAGACAGACACATTTACAGACATTCTGACAGACAGACATTTCCCAACAGACAGACACATTTCCTGACAGACAGACACATTTCCTGACAGACAGACATTTCCCAACAGACAGACACATTTCCTGACAGACAGACATTTCCCAACAGACAGACACATTTCCTGACAGACAGACAGACAGACATTTCCAACAGACAGACACATTTCCTGACAGACAGACACATACCTGACAGACAGACATTTCCCAACAGACAGACACATTTCCTGACAGACAGACATTTCCCAACAGACAGACACATTTCCTGACAGACAGACACATTTCCAGACAGAAAAACACATTTCCCGACAGACAGATAGACAGATTTATACATTTACAGACAGACAAACAGAAAGACACATTTCCCAACAGACAGAGAGACACAGCCCGCAAGAAAGGGGGCGTGTCCGAGGGGCGGGGCGAAGACTTGACCTCCAGGCTGCGATGAGGAGCTCTCATACGTCCTGCCAACAGCCCTAATTACAGGCCAATAAGTCATTACAGGCGGCAATTACAGTCGCTAAGCATTCTGGGGGAATTTATGGCAGTTTATTTGGCTCCACTTTATTTACGGCTGGATTTCGGTGTCGCTGCGGGGGGTGGGGTGGGGTGGGGTGGGTTGACTTTTTGGGGGGTGGGTGTTGGGGTGGTGTTGACTTTTGGGGCGGTAGGGGGTGGGGAGGAGGAGGGGGATTTTTTTTTTGTTTTTTTTGATTGTATTTTTTTATTTTTTATTATTTTATACATATATATATATTTTTTTTTTTGGGGGGGGGGGGAGAGGGAGGATTTTGGGTTTTTAATTTTCTTTTTTTTTTGGGGGGGGGGTATTTGGATTTTATCTTTGCATCTTCATGTTTTGTTTTCTTTTCTTTTTTTTTTAGCTTTATGCCTTTTCTTTTTCTCTATTTTTCTTAATATTTTGCCTTTTATTTTTGCTTTTGGGGACTTTTTTCTTCTTTTTTCCTTCTTCTTTTGTTTTGTTTTTTGTGCTGGTTCTTAGTTTTATTATTGTTTTGGTGTTTTTATCTACTTATCTTTATTCTTTATTCTATCGTCATCATTCTATCTACTCATCTGAACTTTTTTTATTATTATTGTTATCATCATTATTATTTATCATTTTACCTACTCATCTTTATTCTTTTTTATTATTATCATCATTATTTTGCGTCTGTATATTTCCTGAAAAATAAGAGGGTCATCGAACGCCCTTGCCACGTGGGGTACGAACATAATACTTCCTGTCACACTATTATTTTTCTTTTTCCATCTTTTTCTCCTTCTTTTGACGTCTTAAAAACGAAAACACATTCTCAAAAAAAAAAAAACAGAAAACAAATATTTATTCTGATGCCCAAGTACTGAAAAAACGAAAGATAAGTAAAATAAAGAGCGAGAGAGAGAGAAGAAAAAAGTTTTAAGTCACGTTGAAAGGCGTCACATCACGTCGTGCACGGAATGAAACTGTTGCTGTTACGTGGCGTGACGGAAATCGGGTTTAAACACAGCGTCACGTGCGAGCGGAGGCGACCTGGACACTCCCCTCCCTCCCTCCCTCCCTCCCCTATGTCCCTCCCTTTCCTTTCTCCCTTCTCTCTCTCTCTGTTTCTCTCTCTGTCTGGCTTCTCTTTCGCTATTTCTTCTCTTTCTCTCTTCTCTCTCTTCTCTGTCTGACTGTCTCTCTTCTGTCTGTCTTCTCTTTCTCTCTCTCTCTTCTCTCTCTCTCTCTCTCTCTCTCTCTCTCTCTCTCTCTCTCTCTCTCTCTCTCTCTCTCTCTCTCTCTCTCTCTCTCTCTCTCTCTCTCTCTCTCTCTCTCTCTCTCTCTCTCTCTACTCTATCTTTATCTCTCGCTTTCTTTCATTCTTCCTTCCTTTTTATCCTATGTCCCTCTTTTCTTTCTCCCTGTGCCTTCTTTCCTCTCCTCTCTTCCTTCTTCCTCTCCTCTTCTATCTCTCCTATCTCCCCTTTCTTCTCTATGTACCGTCTTTCCTCTCATTCTCCCCTTTGCATCCTTCTACCCTTGCCTCCTCCCCCCTCCCTCCTCCTCCCCCCCCTCCTCCTCTCCCTCCTCCCCCCTCTCCCCCCCTCCCCCTCTACCTCCTCCCCCTCTCCCTAATTTTTTTAGAGTGTGTGAGGGGGAGAGGGAGGGACATGGGGGAGGAGGGGAGAGAGGAGAAAAGGGAGGGGGGGGGGAAAATAAGAGGAATAAGATGGAGAGAGGGAATAAAGAGGCGGAGAGAAGGGAGAGGGGAGAGAAGGGGAGAGAGCGAAAGGGAAATGGGAGAGGAGAGGGAGAAGGTAAGGGAGAGATGGAAAGGAAGGAGAGGAGAAAGGAGAAAGAGAGAAGGAGAAGAAAAGGGTAAGAGAGGAGTTGGAAAGGAGATAGAGGGAGAGGAAAAAAGAGAGTAGTGGAGAAAAGGCGTAGAAGAGAGAAAAAAAAAGAGAGAAGAGAGAGAGAAAGAAAGAGACAAAAAGAGACGTGAAAAATAAAAAAGAGACGTGAAAGAGGGATAGAAGGAGAGTAAAAAAATAATAATAATAATTAATCATAAAAAATAAAAAAAAGAGGGTAGAGGGGGAGAGGGAGAGGTGTGGGGGGGGGAGGGAAGTTATGACAAGCCGGGTTGTGTTGCGTGTCAGACTCACAAAGTGTGTCCTGGAGCGCGTGTCATGGCGTGGGGGGGGGGGGGGGGGTAGTAGGGGGGAGGGGGGAGGTGTTGATGAGGAGGGAAAGGAGGAAGGAGAGAGGAGAGAAAGAAGAAGGGGGAAAAGGGGGAATGAAGCGGGAAGGAGAAGGAGTAGGAGAGGAGGTATGGGTGAGGAGATAGATAGAAGACGGAAAAGGGAGAATGAGAGAGAGAGAGAGAGAGAGAGAGAGAGAGAGAGAGAGAGAGAGAGAGAGAGACACTTCTCCACCTACTCCTCTTTCCTCCTTCTCCTCCTACTCCTCCTCCTCCTCCTCCTCCTCCTCCTCTCCTCTTACTCCTCCTCCTGTTCCTCCTCCTTCTCCTCCTCGTTTTCCATCTTACTTTCCTTCTCCTCCTCCTCTTCTTCTTCTTCTTCTTCTTCCTCCTCCTCCTCCTCCTCCTCCTCCTCCTCCTCCTCCTCCTCTCCTCCTCCTCCTCCTCCCTCCTCCTCCTCCTCCTCCCCTCCTCCCCCTCCTCCTCCTCCTCCTCTTTCTCCTCCTCTTTTTCCTCCTCCTCCTCCTCCTCCTCTTCTCCTCCTCCTTCTCCTCTTCCTTCTCCTTCTCCTTCTCCATCTCCTTTTTGCTGACGAACATTTTTTTTTTTGTTTTGTTTTTTTGTTCCCTTTCTTTCTCTCTCTTTTTCTCTAGCTCTTAAAACCTTCTCGAAGTAACACAACTTTCCGGAGACAAATTATGTATGAATGTAATAATGTAAATCTAGTCAAAGTGTAGCATTTTTTCCTTTTTATTTTTTAGTGTTGATTTATTTCCTCTTTTTTTATTGTGATACTATTTTTATTTCCATTTTTTGTTTTTCTTGATTTATTTTGTGTGTATTTTTTTAGTTCTTAGTAATTCTTATTTGTTTTTTTTTATTTCCTCTTTTATTGTGACTGTTTTTATTTTCATTTTTCTTTATTCTTTATTTCTTTTACGAAATCTTTCTTCTTCATCATTTTCATTCTCATTTCTTGTATTTCCTCCTTTTTCATTGTAACCGTATCTTTATTTTTGTTTTATTTTCTATTCTGTTATTCTTTTTATATACATTTTTTTTTATTTTCGATTGTTTTTCTTCTTATTTTTTTTTTCTTTTTCTCTTTTTATTGTGATAATATACCATTGTCGTGAGTGAAATTGCACCCTCGTGTCTTACCATATCTTTTATAACTTTTTCCAAATTGTGAGTTATGATCAGAGAAGAAAAAAAAATGTTATAAAGTAAAAAAAAAAAAAAAAAAAAAAAAAAAAAAAGCAAAAAAAAAAAAAAAAAAAAAAAAGCAAAAAAAAAGTAGATAAAAGAATCGCGATATACTTGTGGAAATAATAAAATGTGGAATAATTGTATAAGAAAGATATAAAAGAATGATGTAGAGGGAATGTGTAATAATGTAATGTATAGGAAAAGATGTATGGAACGAAATGTATAATTAAATGCAAAGCAAAGAGTGTATAAGTATAGAAAGAAAATTATATTATAGAGTTTGATATAAAGAGCTTGACTGAAATTAATATATTGAAAGAATCATTGAATATAGAAAAAAATGATATAGTGTATGATATAAAAAGACTAACTAAAATGAATATATTGAAAGAATTATATAAGTATAGACAAATAAAGCATATTATGGAGTATGATATAAAAAATATATTAACTAAGATATACATGTATAAATAATTATATAAGTATAGAAGAATAATACATAATATAGTGTATGATTTAAAAAAAAAAACATAACTAAACTATACATATTGAAATAACTATACAAACTAATACCTAAAAAAGATTAAAAAAGAAAGAAAAAAAAACATAACTAAAATATGCATATTGAAATAACTATACAAACTAATACCTAAAAAAAAAAAAAAAAAAAATATCATAAAACAATACATACCCAACCACCTGCACCATCTGTCATCAGCTGGTCGTAGGTCGTCGCCAGCTGGCACCACGTGGAACATACTAAACACATGATAATTACGTACGTACGACCTATCATTACTATCTTAATTATGCCTCAAGAAGGTTTTAATGTTACTTTAATGTCTAAGATAATTGGTTGAATAATGCAGTCGTTAAAATGTAGGTGGTCGTGTTGATAGGTGGGGGGGGGGGGAGGGGTAAAAAGGGGAATATGGAAGGCATAATATATGTATAAGAAGGGAGAGAAGGAGTAGGGGAGGGGGGAGAGGGGAGGAAAGGGAGGAGGAGGAAACGGTAGAGGGAGAGAAGGAGGAGGAAGAAAGGGAGTGGGGAAAAGGGAAGAGGATGGAAGAGGGAAGGGAAAGGGAGAGGGGGAGAAGAAGGAAAGGAAAGGAGAAAGAGAAGGAGAAAAAGAAAAAGAAGAAAGATAAAAGGAATGAGAAAGGGAGAGGAGAGAGAAGAAGCGAAAAGAAGTAGGGGAGAAGGAACAAAAGGAAATGAAAAAGAGAATCGAAACAGAAAGAGAGAGAGAGAGAGAGAGAGAGAGAGAGAGAGAGAGAGAAAGACAGACAGAGAGAGAGAGAGAGAGAGAGAGAAAGAAAGACAGACAGACAGAGAGAGAGAGAGAGAGAGAGAAAGAAAGACAGAGAGAGAGAGAGAGAGAGAGAAAGAAAGACAGACAGAGAGAGAGAGAGAGAGAGAGAGAGAGAGAGAGAGAGAGAGAGAGAGAGAGAGAGAGAGAGAGAGAGAGAGACAGACAGAGCGAGAGAGAGAGAGAGAGAGAGAAAGACAGACAGAGCAGAGACACAGACAGACAGACAGACAGGCAGAGAGAAATATGGCATTGTCATTCCTTCCACAACCCTGGCGCAAGCAGCTAGGTCGTGAACTGAGGGTCGTGTGTGTTCAGTGCAGTCGTTTCAGAGAGGGTCGTTCACAGTTGCTAAAAGTCGTACCTGGAACAATACCACTGGACTGATTTAGACTTCCAGGCACCAGGGTCGTCTGTCCGTGTGTTTTGGATTATTTTATTTATTTATTTGTTCGGTTTTATGTTATCAGTGTTTCTTTTTTTTATGATTTCCCTCTCTTTCTTTTCTTACTTTCTTATATTTTCTTTCTTTCTTTCTTCTATCTTTCGTCCCTCATTCTTTCTTTCTTAGCTTTCGTCTCTCTCTTTCTCCTTTTCTTCTTTTCGTCCTTTTTTACCCCCGTTCTTCCTTCCTCCCTACTCCTTTCGCTTCCCCTCCATTTACTCCCTCCTTCCTTCTTCCTCCCCTCCCTTCTCCCCTCCCTTCCCTTGCTCCCCCCTCTCACCCCTTCCCCCTTCCTCCCTCCCTCCCTTCCTTCCTCCCCTTCCATCCCCCTCCCCCCTCCCTCCCTTCCTCCCTCCCTCCTTCCATCCCCTCCCTCCCCTCCCTCCCCTCCCCCCTCCCTCCCTCCCTTCCCTCCCTCCCTCCCTTCCATCCCTCCCTCCCTCTCTCCTCTCCCTCCCCTCCCCTCCCCCTTCCCTCCTTCTCCCCTTCCCTCCCCTCCCTCCCCCTCCCTCCCTCCTCCTCCCTCCCCCTCCCCCCCTCACTTTCTCTCACACCCTTTTCTGAAGCGTGCAACACACAGGCGGTCGCTCTATCTGGGTGGCCGCTCTAGGGGATAAGGAAAGCTCGGTTGCATGCATGCTACTGGTTTTTGCACTGGGGGGGGGGGGGAAGGGGGGAGGGGAGAGGGGAGGCGAGCGGTGGACGAAGGGAGAGGGAGAGAGGCGGAGGAAGTGAGGAATGAGGGAAGGGAGGAGGAAGAGGGAGAAGGAATGGAGGGAAGAGAGGAGGAGGGAGAAGGAATGGAGGAAAGGCGGAAGAGGGAGAAGGAATGGAGGAAAGGAGGAAGAGGGAGAAGGAATGGAGGAAAGGAGGAAGAGGGAGAGAGATAGAGGAAAAGAAGGAATATGGAAAGGAATGGAAGAAGAGAAGAAAGAAGGAAGAGGGATGGAAAGGAAAGATTAAAGAAGGAGAAGAATGGAAGGAAAAGAAGAAGAAGGGGAGGGAGGAGAGGAATGGAGGAAAAGTATGAAAGGAGGAAGAGAGGAAGGAGGGAAAGAAAGGAGAAAGAAGGAGAGGGATGGAGGAAAAGAAAGAGAATAAGAGCGATAGCAATAAAGAAAGAGAGGGGGAAGGATGACGGAGAAGAAGGAGGGAAGGAAAAGAGAGACGAAGAGGAACTGAGGGAAAAAGAATAGGGAGAGGGAAGAAGGAATGAATAGGGAGATGAGAACAAAGAGAAAGAGAGAAAGAAGGGAAGAAGGGAATTGTAAAAGGGAGAAAGAGAGAGGAAGAGTAGAAGGAAATAGGATCCGCATGATAAATGAGAATAAATAAGAGATGGAATAGGAAGAGAGAAAGACAAGGAGGAAAAGAGAAAAATAGGGGGAAGAAAGAAGGAGGAATAGACAAAGAGGAAGAGGGAGACTAGAACATGAAGAAGAAGGGGAAAGGAGGAAAAGAAGAAGAAAAAAGGATAGAGGAAAGAAGAAAAAGAAGAGCAGAAGGAGAAGAGGGAAGGAGGAAAAGAAAAATGGAAAAGAAGAAGAAAAAGGGAGAGAGGAAAGAAGAAAAAGAAAATCAGGAAGTGAAGATAGGAGGAGGGATAATGAGAAGAAAAGGAAGTAAGAGAGAATAACGAAAGAAAGGTAGAGAACAAGGAATAAAGATGACCATGACAACAGCAATAAAGATAACAATTATATATCAGTAAAAAGAAAGAAAGAAAATAAACAATCAAATTAACAGAAACTAATAAGAACACAGAAAGAAAAATTAAGAAATAAAAAAAATCAGTAAACAATGCAGTAATGGAGGAATAAACAAAAAACGAAAAAAAGTAAAAATAGCGACAATCGTAATAAAAGATGACAGGTGACAGAGGGTGAAGAAGTGGGGGGGAGGGGGGAGAAGGAGATGAAGGAAGGAGGGAGAGGAGGGAGGGGAGGAAGGAGGAGGAGGAGGAAGGGAGGGAAGGAGGGAGGGGAAAGAAGGAGGGGGGAGGGAAGAAGAAGGAGGTGGAAGGAAGGAGGGAGAGGAGGAGGGGAGGACGAGGAGGAGGGAAGGGGAGGGAAGGAGGAGGGGAAAGAAGGAGGAGGGAGGGAAGAAGAAGGAGGTGGAAGGAAGGAGGGAGAGGAGGAGGGGGAGAGGGAGGGGAAAGAGGAGGGGGGGAGGGAAGAAGAAGGATTGGGAAGGGAGGAGGGAGAGGGGAAAGGAGAAGGGGGGAGGGGAGGAAGAGGAGTGAGAGGGGAAAGGAGGAGGGAAAGAGGGGAGGAGGAAGCGGAGGGGAAAGGAGGATGGAGAGGGAGGAGGAGGAGGAGGGAAAGGGAAGGGAACAGCAAAAGAAGGGAGGTGGGGATGAGGAGGGAGAAAGGGAAGGGGAGGATGGGAGCGAGGCAAAAAAAGAGGTAGAGGGGAGGAAGGGGAAAGGAACGGGTGGGGGAGCAGAGAGGGAGAGGAGGAGGGAAGGGGAGGGGAAGGACTGAAGGAAGGAGGGGAAGGGCGTACTGAGGGAGGGGGGGGGGGCTAGGAGAAGGGAAAGGGAGGGGCAGAACTTCAGGAGGAGGTGGGGAGAAGGGGGAAGAAAAGGAGAATAGCAGGAGGAGGGGAAATGGAAGGGGAGGAGGGAAAGGAGAGGAGGAGTATGGGAGTAGGAGAAGATGGGGAGAAGGGGGAGAGAGACGAAAGGAGGAGGAGGAGGAGGGGAATAGGGGGCGAGAAGAGAAGAGGATGAGAAGAACAGGAAAAGGGGGAAGAGGACGAGGAGGAGAGGGGAAAAGGAGACGAAAGGATGAGGAGAGGGAGGAGGGGGAGTAAGAGACGAAAGGAGAAGAGGAGAAGTAGACAAGGAGGAGGAGAAAGGGGAAAGGAGACGAGAGAAGGTGAAGAATAGGAGAAGAGGCAAAGAAGACGAGGAGGAGGAAGAAGAGAAAGGGGGGAAGAAAACGAGAGAATGAGAAAAGTAGTCGAAAAAAAGCAAAATGACGGAGGAGGAGGACAGGAGGAGGAGGAGGAGAGGAGGAGAGGAGGAGGAGGAGAGGAGTAAAGAGAAGGAGGAGAGGAGTAAAGAGAAGGAGGAGGAGGAGAGGAGTAAAGAGAAGGAAGGAAAAGAACAGGAGGAGGAGGAAGAGGAGTAAAGAGGAAGAAGATACAGGAGGAGGAGGAGAGGAGTAAAGAGGAGGAAGAACAGGAGGAGGAGGAGAGGAGTAAAGAGGAGGAAGAACAGGAGGAGGAGGAGGAGAGGAGTAAAGAGAAGGAGGAGGAGGAGAGGAGTAAAGAAAGAGGAGGAGGAGAAGAAGTAAAAGAGGAAGGAAAGAACAGGAGGAGAGGAGAGAGAGGAGTAAGAGGAGAAGGAGGAGGAGGAGAAGGAGTAAAGTAGGAGGAGAAGGAAGAGGAGAAGGAAAGGAGGAAGGAAGGAGGAGAGAAGATAAGAGAGAAGGAGGAGGAGGAGGAGGAAGGAGAAAAAGGGAGGAAGAACAGGAGGAGGAGGAGAAAGAGAAGGAGGAGGAGGAGGAGGAGGGATAAAGAGAAGGGAGGGAGGAGAGGAAGTAAAGAGAAGTAAGGAGGAGAGGAAGAACAGGAAGGAAGGAGAAGAGGAGTAAAGAGAGAAGGAGGAGGAGGAGAGGAGTAAAGAGAAGGAGAAGAGGAGAGAGTAAAGAGAGGAAGAACAGGAGAGGAGGAGGAGTAAAGAGGAAGAAGAACAGGAGGAGGAAGAGAGAAGTAAAGAGGAGGAGGAGGAGAGAAGTAAAGAGAAGGAAGAGGAGGAGGAGAAGAGTAAAGAGAAGGAGGAGGAGAGAGGAGGGGGGGAAGCACTTTTCACTTGTCATAAAATTGATATTAAGAATGTACCCAGGGCTGGCTGATGGGCGGCCGGAATCATTCGAATTGTGTGAATATTTTGCGGCCGGGCGAAATATTTCAACTTTTTTTTTTTTTCTTTTTTTTGCGCGTGCGTGTGTGGGTGGGAGGTGTGGGGGTGGGGAGGAGGGTGGGGGGGAGTGGGGGTGTGGGAAGGTAGTGGGGTGGGAGGTGGGAGGTGGGTGGGGTGTGGGGGGAGGGTGTGGGGGTGGGAGGTGGAGAGGTGTGGGTGGGTGTGGGTAGGGAGGTGTGGGGGGGGAGGGGGAGGGGGAGGTGTGGGGGTGAGGAAGGGGAGGGAAGGTTGGCGGGGGGGAGGTTGAGGGGAGTGGGGGTTGGGGGTGAGGGGAGGGTGGGGAAGGAGGGGGAGTGTGTGGGGGAGGGGGAGTTGTATGTGGTGAGAGGGAAGGATATGCGTGGGGAGGGGGGAAGGAGTGTATGTTGAGGTGGCTACGTGTAGGAAGAATGTGTGTGTGTGGGGGGTGGGGGGGGGTGTAGGTGTGTGTGTGTGTGGGTGTGTGTGTGTGTGTGTGTGTGTGTGTGTGTGTGTATTACGAAAACTTTCACATATATACCAGAATCATAAAGAAACAGAAAAGAAAAAGAATTACACATATTCAAGAAGAAACACACACACACACACACACTCACACGCACACACCACACACAACACAAACACACACCACACACAACACACACACACTCACAAACACACACACAAACACAAACACACACGCACACACACACACACACTCACACACACCACACAAACACACGACAAACACACACTCACACACACACACACACACACACACACACACACACACAAACCCTCACACACACACGAAAAGACCTCCCAGACAGACAGACAGACACAGAAAGAGAGACAGACAGCTAGAAAAGAGTCCATGACACCTGTCTGTCATGAGGGCATTTCTTCTCCCGTTAGCCATGACATACGGCGACACCTGTCACGTAATTTGCATAATCATCACTTCTAATCTTGGAAGAACTTTGGCTGGAAAGTTCAGCTTGGTTGAAGGAGTTTCAGGGCGGAGGAAAGGGGGTTTCTCCTTCTCTTTCTCTCTCTCTCTCTCTTTCTTCGTCTTTCTCTTTCTCTTTCTTTCTCTATCTCTCTGTTTCTTTCTCTTTTTTCTCTATATCTCGTGTCTTTTCTCTCTCTGTCTCTCTGTCTTTCTCTTTCTTTCTTTCTTTCTCTCTTTCTCTCTTTCTCTCTCTCTCTCTCTCTCTCTCTCTCTCTCTCTCTCTCTCTCTCTCTCTCTCTCTCTCCTCTCGTCTCTCTCTCTCTCTATCTCTCTTCTTCTTCTCTCTCTCTCTCTCTCTCTCTCTCTCTCTCTCTCTCTCTCTCTCTCTCTCTCTCTCTCTCTCTCTCTCTCTCTCTCTCTCATCTCATCTCTGCCTCCTCCTCCCACCCCCCTCCCCTCCCTCCACCCTCCTGCCCTCCACGCCCTCCTTCCTCCCAACCCTCCTCCGCTCCCTCCCTTCCCCTCCCCTTCCACTCCTTACCCTCCCTCCCCCTTCCCTCCACTCCTCCCACCCTCCTCCCTCCTTCCCTCCTTCCTCGCCACCCACTTCACCCCCTCCGCACCCTGCCTCCCCAACCTCCCCTTCCCCTTCCCCACCTCCCACCCTCCCTCCCTCCCTCCCTCCCTCCTCCCCACCTCCCTCCACTCCTCACTCCATCCCTTCCCCTCCCTCGCCCCCTCCCTCCCTCCCTCCCTCCCTCTCGCATAACAGCCCCTGGAAAGGAAGTAAAACCTGTCGAGAATCCATTGATGTTGTGAGGAGATAGACAATAATGTCTTCTCGAATGACATTAAAAGAGAGAGGGGGAAAAAATGGAGCGAAGAGGGAAGAAGAGAAAGAGAGGAATAAAGAGTGAGAGAGGAGAATGGAAGGGAAGAGGGAAGAATAGATAAAATAAGAGAAGAGAATGGAGGGAAGAGGGAAGAGGGAAGAAGAGAAAGGGAGGAATAAAAAAGATGAGAGAAGAGAATGGAGCGAAGAGGGAAGAAGAGAAGGGAGGAATAAAAAAGAGAGAGGGGAAAAAATGGAGACGAGAGGAAGAAGAGCAAGGAGGAATAAAAAAGATGAGAGAGCAGAATGGAGCGAAGAGGGAAGAATAGAAAAAGTAAGAGAAGAGAATGGAGGGAAGAGGGAAGAAGAGAAAAGGGAGGGAAATAGAAAAAATAAGAAAGAGAATGGAGCGAAGAGGGAAGAAGAGAAAGGGAGGAATAAAAGAAAATAAGAGAGGAGAATGGAGGGAAGAAGGAAGAGAAGAGAAAAAAAAGGATCGAGGATGGAAGAAGAGAAAGGGAGAATAGAAAGAAATAAGAGAAGAGGATGGAGCGAAGAGGGAAGAAGAGAAGGGAGGAATAAAAGAAAATAAGAGAAGAGAATGGAGCGAAGAGGGAAGAAGAGAAGGGAATAATAGAACAAATAAGAGAGAAAGAGCGAAGAGGGAAGGAGGGAAGGGAAGAATAAAAAGAAAGAAAAAAAAGGAGGAATTAAACAAAAGAGAATAGAATGGAGCGAAAAGGGAATAAGAGAAGTGGATAATAAAAATAAACAAGAGAGAGGAATAAAACAAAAGAGAATGGATAGAGATAAGAGAGAAGAGAAGGGAAGAATTAAAAAAGGATAAGATAAGAGAGAGAACTTAAATGAAAGAAAAGAGAATTAATAGAGATAAGAGGGAATAAGAGAATAGGGGAAGAGAGAAATAAAGATAAGAGGGAGGAAAATGAAAGAAGAAAAGAGAGAAAGGAAAATAGCAAAGAGGGAAGAAGAGAAGGAAAGAATTAAAGAAAAAAGAAAGAGGGAAGAATGAAAGCAAAAATAGGATAAGAAGCGAAATATGAAAAAAAGCGAAGCAAGGGAAGGAAAGATTTAAGAAAAAAAAAGTGGAAGGAGGAAAAATAAGACAGAATTAGATAAAAGAAAATGAATAGAGATAAGAGCGAAGGAGAGAAAGGAAGAAAAAAAAGATGGAAGGGAAGAAAGAAAAAATCTCTCTCTCTCTCTCTCTCTCTCTTCTCTCTCTCTCTCTCTCTCTCTCTCTCTCTCTCTCTCTCTCTCTCTCTCTCTCTCCTCTCCTCTTCTCTCTCCTCCTCCTCCTCCTCCTCCTCCTCCTCTCCTCCCCTCCTCCTCCTTCCCTCCTCGCCTCCTCCTCCCCTCCCCTCCTCCCCCTCCTCCTCCTCCTCCCCCTCCTCCTCCTCCCCCGCCTCCTCCCCCTCCTCCTCCTCGCCCCTCCTCCTCCTCCCCCGCCTCCTCTCCTCCTCCTCCCCTCCGCTCCTCCTCCTCCTGCCTCCTCCTACAACCTCTCCTGCCTCCTCCTCCTCCTCCTGCCTCCTCCTCCTCCTCCTCCCCTCCTCCCCTCCTCCTCCTCCTCCTCCTCCTCCTCCTCCTCTCCTCCCGCCAGCCTCCTCACCGCCTCACTCCTCCTCCCCGCTCCTCCTCTCCCGCCTCCTCCTCTCCCCCGCCTCCTC
>NW_020869323.1:172474-176659 GCF_003789085.1 Penaeus vannamei | reverse complement strand
AGAGAATCGCTTATATCGCCTCCGCGCAACCCCAGGATTATGTGCGCTGATTATGACGTTCGCATGCCCCGTTGGAGGCGAAAGGGGGGGGAGAAGGGGAGGGGAAGGAGAGGGAAGAAGGGAGAAGGGCATTTGGCGAAAGTTGGGAAGGGGAAGAAAAAGGGGGAAAAAGAAAAAGCGAAAAGTGAAGGGAAAGGAGGGGGAGAAGTGGAGGGGAAGGAGGGGAAACAAGGGGAGAAGGATTGGCGAAAGGGGGAAGGGGAAAAATGGTGGAAGGCGAGGCGGAAAGAAAAGGGAAAAAGGAAAAGCGAAAAGTGAAGGGAAGGAGGGAGAAGGGAGGGAAGGAGGGAAACAAGGGAGACAGGGATTGGCGAAAGGTGTAAGGGGAAATTGAAGGGAGGGGAAAGAAAAGGGGAAAAGGAAAGCGAAAAGTGAAGGGAAAGAGGGGAGAGTGGAGGAAGGAGGAGGAACAAGGGGGAAGGGATTGGCGAAAGGTGGGAAGGGGAGCGAAATTGAAGAGAGGGGAAAGAAAAGGGGAAAAAGGAAAAAGCGAAAAGTGAAGGGAAAGGAGGGGGAGAAGTGGAGGGGAAGGAGGGGAAACAAGGGGAGAGGCATTGGCGAAAAAAAGGTGGGAAGGGGGAAATGGTGATGTGAAAGGAGGGGGAAAGAAAAGGGGAAAAAGGAAAAAGCGAAAAGTGAAGGGAAAGGAGGGAGGAAAAGTGGAGGGGAAGAAGGTGAGAAGGGATTGGCGAAAGTGTGGGAAGGGGGAAATGGTGAAGGGAGGGGGAAAGAAAAGGGGAAAGGGAAAAGCGAAAAGTGAAGGGAAAGGAGGGGGGAAGGTGGCAGGGGAAGAAGTGAGAAGGGATTGCGAAGGTGGGAAGGGGAAATGGTAAGGGCGGAAAGAAAAGGGGGAAAAGGGAAAAGCGAAAAGTGAAGGGAAAGGGGGGAAAGTGGAGGGGGAAGAAGGGGAGAAGGCGATTGGCGAAAGGTGGGAAGGGGAAATGGTGAAGAGGGGGAAAGAAAAGGGGAAAAGAAAGCGAAAAGTGAAGGGAAAGGAGAGAGGAAAGGTGCGGAAGGGCGGAAATGGTGAAGGGAGGGGGGAAAGAAAAGGAAAATAGAAAAGTGGAAGGGTGAGGTGAGAGGAAGTGGAGAAAGGTGGAGGGCAGAGGGGAAAGCTGGAGGAAGAGGGGCGAAAGAAAGAGAAAGGAGAGGACGGAAGGGAGAAAGTGGCGGAGAGGAAATGTACCGTCGAAGGGAAGAACAGAAAGAGAAGAAGGAACAAAAGAAAGAAATGATGGAAGAGGAACCAAAAGAACAGCGACGAAAGGGGGAAGGGAAGGAGGACGAAAGTAGAAGGGAGAGAACAAAAGAAGAAAAGGGTGGGGGAGACGAAGGCAGGAGAGAGGGAGAGGAGAGAGAAAAGGGAGAGAGAGGCTTAAGCGACCCTGTGCACTGTGTACCTCTTACTCGTTTCGCCAGCGCTGTTAAATGTCCTGACAGGTTTTTCACACACATACGCTATTGTATGTGAAGGAAGAAAAAGTGTGTGAGAGAGAGAGAGAGAGAGAGAGAGAGAGAGAGAGAGAGAGAGAGAGAGAGAGAGAGAGAGAGAGAGAGAGAGAGAGAGAGAGAGAGAGAGAGAGAGAGAGAGAGAGAGAGGAGAGAGAGAGAGAGAGAGAGAGAGAGAGAGAGAGAGAGAGAGAGAGAGAGAGAGAGAGAGACGGGGAAGGAGAGGAGAGAGAATGAGAAAGATGGAGAGCATACATGCATACACGCACATACATACATTACATACATACATACATACATACATACATACATACATACATACATACATACATACATACATACATACATGATTACATACATACATACATACAGACAGCGACAAAAAGAAACACAGGAACGAAGAGAGACACAAAAGGACAAAAAGATAGGCACAGCGAGCAATCGAGAGCAAGAGAGAGAGAGAGAGACACAAACAGGCTGCACACAATTCGAAAAGTAGGCTTAATCTCCCCGCAAACAGTGCCGCGGTATGAGCCTCGCTTCCCGGGCCCGCTGCCACCGGATCCGACACTCATATTCCGACATTCCTCACACTTCCACTACAACATCCTCTCACGTGCCAGATGCCAGCGACTGAACTATAAATATGACACGTAGCCCAGCCGGCGGTTATGAGGCATGAGGAAGGATAACTAGGTCATCACTCACGAAACCGGGGACCTGTCGAAGCCGGGAAGCGGTGAAATGACGCGACAGGTCAAGAGAGGTCACACGAAGCAACGCGAAGGTGACAACAAGCACGAGGACAGGGCAGGAATGAGGGGACGAGGAGAGGGGATGAGAGTGAGATGGAGACACGGAAGTGACAATATTGAAGCAGTTGGGCCAAAAATAACACCGAGAAGATAACGAAAGATAGTATTTCTTAATAACGAACAGAGAAGATTGTACGGGAATGAGATGAGGACGAATAACAGAAGACATGAGGATGAGACGAGACTCGGAAATGACAAAATCAAAGCGACTGGACGAAAGAAAATATAAGACGATGAAAGACATTGTTCCCAAATATTGAAGAAAAAATAAATAAAACAGGAATGACATAATTAAATTATAAGATGAGGGTGAAATGAAACTCGAAAGTAACAAAAGTAAAGCATTTGTTCTAAAAATAACATTTAGAAGATAACAAAAGGCAATGGACCAATTTGTTAAAACTTGTGCGAGGTCCGATCTAATGAATATTCACATATACGGACATGCATATTCACTGAAATATATACATATCTGTCTATCTGATAGATATACATTTATCTATCTATCTGATAGACGATAGATATACCTATCTATCTGGATAGATATACATGATAGACTATGTATCTATCTGAGATATGCGTCTAGACCGATAGACAAGCATTTATTTCAGCGTATATACATGTCTATAACGAATATTCATTGGGTCGGCCATCGCAAATTTTAACAAACCGGCCGAATATTTCCAAACATTGAACAGAAAAGATAAAACAACTGGACTACTAAACACAGCACAGAAGGCGAATAAAAGATATGGATAAGAATGAGAGAAATGGGAGATAAGGATAAGGAGAAAGGAGAAGAATGAGGGAAAAATGGGAGATAAGAAAAGAACAAGGAGAAAGGAGAAGAATGAGGAAATGAATAAGAATGAGGGAGATAAGAAAAGAATAAGGAGAAAGGAGAAGAATGAGGGAAATGGAGAAAGAAAGAATAAGGGAAAGAGAAGAATAAGGGAGAAAGAGAAGGGGAAATGGGAGAGGAGAGAATAAAGGGAGAAAGGAGAAAGATTGAGGGAAATGGGAGATAAGAAAAAGAATAAGAGAAAGGAGAGAATGGAAATGGGAGATAAGAAAAGAACAAGGGAGAAAGGAGAAGAATGAGGGAAATGGGAGATAAGAAAAGAACAAGGGAGAAAGGAGAAGAATGAGGGAAATGGGAGATAAGAAAAGAACAAGGGAGAAAGGAGAAGGAATGAGGGAAATGGGAGATAAGAAAAGAATAAGGGAGAAAGGAGAAGAATGAGGGAAATGGGAGATAAGAAAAGAAAAAGGGAGAAAGGAGAAGAATGAGGAAAATGCGAGATAAGAAAAGAACAAGGGAGAAAGGAGAAGAATGAGGGAAATGGAGATAAGAAAGAATAAGGGAGAAAGGAGAAGAATGAGGGAGATTAAGGAATAATAAAAGATAAGGGGAGAATAGGAGAAAGGAGAAGAATGAGGGAAATGGGAGATTAAGCGAGAAAGGAATAAAAATAGGAGAAAGAAAAGAATAAGGAGAAGGGGATGAGGGGAATAGAGGAGAAGGAGAGAAGAGGAAATGGAATAGAAAAAATAAGGGAGAAAGGAGAAGATATGAGGAAATGGGAGATAAGAAAAAGAAAACAGTGAGAAAGGAGAGGAATGAGGAAATGGGAGAATAAAAGAAATAAGTGAGAAAGGAGAAGAATTGAGGGAAATGGGAGATAAGAAAGAAAAAGGGAGAAAAGGAGAAGAATGAGGGAAATGGGAGATAAGAAAAAAAAAGAAAAGGGAGAAAGGAAGCAAGAATGAGGGAAATGGAAGATAGAAAAAGAATAAGACGAGAAAGGAGAAGAATGAGGGAAATGGGAAGATAAGAAAAGGGAATAAGGAGAAAGGTAGA
>NW_020869323.1:157474-164974 GCF_003789085.1 Penaeus vannamei | reverse complement strand
GTCGGATCGGATGTCTTCCGCGAAGAGATAATGCGAAGACGGAGTGTACAGAGGGTGAAGGTAACAGAAGGGAATAGAAGCAAACGGGAGCGGGGAGGGGATGAGGAAGTACCGGGAGACGAGGGGGAGATAGGAGCAGGGGAAGGGAGAAGAAGGGCGAAGGGGAGAGGAGCAAGAGGAGGTGGAGGGAAGGGAGAGGAGTGCAGGGGAAGAGGAGGGAAAGTCTATACAACTGAATAGGAGAGGGAGAGGGAGGGAAGCGGGAGAGAGGGAAGTGATGGAGAGAGAGTGAGATTAATGATAAGGATGAGAGGGGAGGGAAGGTAGAAGGTAGTATTAAGAGGGAAGAATGAATGAGTAGACAGTAGATGCATCAGTAGGGGAAACGGGGAAGGTGGAAATCATATGGTTCGGAGAGGAGGGTGAAGTAAGTAGGGAGGAGTCAAGGAGTGTGGATATGATGGAGAAGAAGAATGGGAGGGAGGTAGGCATAAGAGGATGGGGAGGGAAGCGAGGAGAGATGGAAAGTGAAGGGGAGGTGAAGATAGGGGAAGAATGGGGGGAAGGAAGTCAAAGCACTCCACACTCAGCGGATCCCCACATTCACTGGCAAGAGACAGAGGACGTATGCTAAATGCAGATTTTATCTCTCTCGAATGCGGGGGGATTATCCAGCCAATTTCAACCCAATCAATAACCGAGCCACTTCAATAGAACGGGAAATAAAATACCTCACGACTCATATATGCATCAGTAATTTCACGTTGACATAATAAGATAATTAATTACCGAGTAATGAGGCGCCGATTTGCGTAAGCGGGCGAAAAAGCGGCGGCGGAATTTCGGAAGAGCGATGTACGTCACGTGCTGCCGAATGAAATCGACTGACGTATCGACACAGGAGTAACAAAGGCCGTGAATAGCGCACAGCCGAATACAGGCGGCGCTAATTCACGTCCAGCCTAGCCCATTCGTCTGCCCCGTCGTTATTCGCACCTCGTCTTATTATCAACGCGATTACAGATTCATGTGGGCTTTTGTTGGGCTGGTCCAGAAAACACCCGAGATTGGAGCAAGATTCGGGCGGGAACGACTCATGATCTTTTGGGCAAAAGCTTTTTCACCTTTAGATCTTGTTGCGGGCGGTGTGTGCGACGCTGTGATCGTTCCTTTTGTCATGTACTTTGGGTTGGTAGAGAGAGATAGATAGATAGATAGATAGATAAATAGAGGAGAGAGAGGGAAGAGGAGAGAGAGGGAGAGGGGAGAGAGAGGGAGAGGGAGGAGGGAGGGAGGGAGGAGGGGGAGAGGGAGAGGGAGGGAGGGAGGGAGGAGAGGGAGAGGGAGGGAGGGAGGGAGAGGAGAGGGAGGGAGGGAGGGGGAGAGGGGAGAGGGAGAGGGAGAGGGAGGGAGGGAGGGAGGGAGAGAGAGAGGAGAGAGAGAGAGAGAGAGAGAAGAGAGGAGAGAGAGAGAGAGAGAGAGAGAGAGAGAGAGAGAGAGAGAGAGAGATGGGGGAGGGAGGAGGGAGAGAGAAGAGGGAGAAAGGGAGAGGGAGGGAGGGAGGGAGGGAGGGAGGGAGAGGGAGAGAGAGAGAGAGGAGAGAGAAGAGAGAGAGGAGAGCGAGATAGAGAGAGAAGAGAGAGAGAGAGAGAAGAGAGAGGAAGAGAGAGGAGAAGAGAGAGAGAGAGAGAGAGGGGGGGAGGAGGGGGGAGAGGGGGAGGAGAGGGAGGGGAGGGAGGAGGGGGAGGGAGAGAGAGAAGAGAGAGACGAGAGAGAGACGAGAGAGAGACGAGAGAGAGAGAGAAGCCCAGAGAGAGAAGAGGAGAGGACCCCAAGGGTGAGCGGGGAGAGCCCAGGGAGTAGAGGCGAGGGGAGGAGGCCGAGGGTAGGGAGCGGGAGGGCCCACGGGAGAGGCGGGAGGGCAGGGGAGAAAGGGAGGGAGGGAGAGAGAGGGAGAGAGAAGAGGCGAGGGAGGCCGCAGGTGAGGGAGGGGAGGGAGCAACGATGGGAGAAGACTAGGGAGGGAGGAGAGGCGAGGGAGGGGAGGGAAGGGAGAGAGAGAGAGAGAGAGAGAGAGAGAAGAAGAAGCAGAGGAGAGAGAGAGAAGAGAGAGAGAGAGAGAGAGAAGAGAGGAGAGACGAGAGAGAGAGAGAGAGAGAGAGGAGACGAGAGTGAGAGAGCACGCAACCAGCGAGAGTAGAGACAGAGACAGAGAGAGAGAAGAGAGCACAGCGTACCGAAGAAGAAAGAGACAGAGAAAGCGACAGATGCCAAGAGCAGCCGGCCGAGAGAGAGATGAGATTAGCCTAAACACCCACTACTCAAACCTTCAATTATTGCGCATTCAGGAGTGAAATTAGTTGCATGTTTTCTCTCGCGAACGTGCTCCGGCAACGGAAGGGAGGATTAAGGCAGAAACCCTTGCGAAGTCGGTGTTTGAAGCTGAAAAGAACATTGTGATGAACCTCTGGCAACTTTTAGAAAGGTGCACTGCTGCTAACAACGTGCCTGTAAGACTAACAGCCATTGTTACACCGGTGACATCGTGGCCTGTGCTCGTCGAAGCATACGCGCGGGCGTAGGCTTCGTGAATACATTTAGTCTGTAGCAGCACTTTTTGAAACATCAAAGGCGAACTATGTTAAAGCTCGGCACAAGAACATGCAGACGTAAATTAACATATTTTGGCTTCAATACAAACACGAAGCGGTTGGTCTTATTCATAAACTTCCCGCGCCGGAAATTGGAAGTTCGGGATTATGACGAAAACAGAGAAAAATCGCGGTCAAATTTTAGTTACAATATAAAGGCATCTTACGTATCCAAGGGAACTATTCGGGATGTCTATTTACACTCTTTCGCGCGTCACGACCGAAAAAAAATGGCGTTGTTTTGACTTTCTAAAATAATATTCAATAAAAAACGAGTTTGTGGATTACCAAAACAGAAATTACCATAATTTACGATGCAGTCCCCCACAGACGTATGAAAATCGACACAAACATGAAAACTTGGCACGCAGGAAATCGGCACAATCTCACCCACGCGACGCCATGTGTTCTAGTCTTAATGATTCCTAATTCCTATCGCTAAAGAAGGTAACCACAAACGCTCAACAAAAATTGACGAAACACTAAAAAGAAACAGCGTAAAAACTCTACACTAAATATCGCAAAACAAAACTGAAATAGACATAAAATACAGAATAAAACAAAAAGGGAGATAAGTCAAGTGATGCCCGACGCGAAAGATATATAGTTTTATGTTGTTGTGCTAAGCCTTAAGTGCCTTGGTTTAGAGGAGCAGGGTTGCCAGAGGTACTATCGTGGAAGGGTGTTGTATTTTAGGTATGACGTTAGGGCGCCCGTCCCGTCGCTCGCTGCCATCTTTACTTCAGATGAAAGAAAAATACTGAAGATGGAATGGAGGAGGGAGAGAAAGCATCAGAAAGAAGTAGGAGAGGGTCGGAGGGGAGAAGAGGGAGTGATGGTAATTAGTATTGGAAGTGACTACGGATTGAAGGGTGGGAGGGGAGGGGAAGGTGGATATGAGAGGACGGGAGAGAGGAGGGAGGGATGGGTAGAGGGAGAGTAGGTGAGGTGGAGTGTGTGGTGGAGGGTGGAGGTGTGGGTGGGTAGGAGAGAGAGAGAGGATAGGAGGAGGAAGAGATGTGGTAGAGTGTGGATGAGGATGGGGTAGGATGAGAGAGATAGGATAGAGGTAGTCGAGAGGTGATGAGGATGAGGGTATGTGTGTAATGAGAGAGAATGAGAGAGAGAGCGGAGTGATAGAGATGCTGAGGTGAGAGGGATGAGGTGATAGTATAGAGGAGGTATAATACATATGGTGCCAGAGGAGATGGGAGATAGTAGGAGATGAGTAGATAGTATGGGAGATGAGGAGAGGGAGAGAGGAGAGATAAGATAGTATAGTATAGCGATAGAGAGATAGTAGAGTAGCTTCTCAGGGATGAGAGAGAAGTTGGAGGTAGAAATGTTGAAGGGAGAGAGAGAGAGAACGATCAGGGAGGGAGAAAGGGGAGTGAGAAGATCGAAACGGAGAAGGGAGCTGGAGAGGAAGAGGGGGATGCCAGGGACTGGGATATAAGGAGATTCCGGTGTGATGTAAGTTTTATGTCAATGGCAGAAGTGAGCTGTTGCTAAGTTTTAAGAGATGGAGAGAGAGGAGAAGAGGAGAGAGAGAGAGAGAGAGAGAGAGAGAGGAGAGAGGCAGAGGAAGAGAGGAGAGATGGAGTAGAGAGAGAGAGAGAAAGAGAACGAGATCGAGGAAGACAAAGAAAGAAGAAGAAAGTGAAAGAGAGAAAGAAGAGAAAACAGAGGAGAGGCGAGAGAACGGGGGGCGTCGGCGGGTCGTGTAGGAAACGCAAAACTCCATAGAGATATTCACATAGAAAATCAATCCGATTAGGCGTCTCGTATCGTTCTATTCAGCTGAGAAGAATTAAAACAAGTTTTCGCGCAGTTTTCTCTATTTTGGAGTCATGGGCCTCTCCCGTTATGCACATAAAACTTGGCGGGAAATCAATTATAGGGACCCTTGCTCAAATTCTGATTTCAACTTTGGACTTTGTTTCTGAATTGTTATGTAATAATGAATACTTTTTTTCTCTCTTTTAGGCTCGGAGAGTACGCTCGTACACACACATCACACACGACACGATGACAGCAGCACAAGAAACACACGCACACACATCGCATCACACACACAGACACCACAGGACAAAATACTAAAAACACTTTGGCCGCCACAAAATAAACACCAACTCACAGTACATAAATACAAATGCATACCAACAGCACAGTGCATTATAGCACACGTTCTCGCGGCACTGTAGTGTCATTCTTGTCTATATCAGCGAAAATGCTGTTGTTTATCAAAGTAATGTGTTAGTGTTAAAAGTAAAGCAGTAAATTATGGGATGGACATTAATTATTCGTGCCGACCGCTTCAATACAATAGAAGTTACAAATCAAATTTAAAGTTAGATAAAAGATTACTACGTCGAAAAAGGGCTAATTCAGTAAAAGTTAGGTAAAGCTACAGAAGTTACTGGTCTTGGGTCAATACAGCGTAAGTAATATATAAAAGGTAAAATATAGGGTGATGTAAATTTATATATGTTCTAGATTAACCATAACACAGTATTTGAGGTAACTCAGCAATAGAATATGGCCCAGCCCCGAGCGACACCTATTTTCATTATTGTGCGCTTTTCGGAGGGCCCCGTTCGCCGATTCAATTCTTTGCAGTCAATATTAGTAATAATAATAATACACTAGATCAAGAACTCAATAATAATAATAATAATAATAGATAAATGGAATCTACCACCTACATGAAATAATGCTAACCATTATTTCAAACCTGATGATGATTGATGATAATTAGATAAATGATAAGATCCATTAATAATAATAATAATAATTAATAATTAATAAAATAATATAATAATAATAAATAATAATAATAATAATAATGACATATAACCCAATAATTTAATAATATAATCTAAATATAAATTTATAAAAGAACAACAAGGGCCAGGTCTAGAAACGACATACAGATTTTGGCTTTCGCAGACGCTGTAAAATATTGGGGCCACTTAATCAGTTTCAAAAAAGGCCAATCAATTCAAAGAGAGCTTCGTTTGTGGTCACATGGATAGAGCGCACCGAACCAATGCAGGGCGTCTTTGTTGTCCATGCTTAAGAGGACAACCAATCAGGAGAGGCGTCTTTGTGGTCACTAAGTTAGAGGACAACCAATCAGAGAGCCTTCTTTGTGGTACACGATGATGGGAGTGGGACAACAATCATGGTTCAGAGCTTCTTTTGGTGGTCACATGATATGAGGACAACCAATCAGTAGAGTCGTCTTTGTGGGTCACAATGATAGAGGACAGACTCAATCAGGAAGCGTCTTTGTTGGTCACATGATAGAGGACAACGCAATCAGCAGAGCGTCTTTGTGGTACATGTAGATGGACAACCAATCCAGTAGAGCTTCTTTGTGGGTCACACGATGGATCACAGATTATGAATAAGGCACAACCAATGCAAGAGAGCTTCTTTGTGATCACAGTGTTTAGATGCAACCAAATCAGAGAGCTTCTTGTGGTCACTGATAGACGGATCAACCAATCAGCAAGAGCGTCTTTGTAGTCACATGTTAGAGGACAACAATCAGGAGAGCCGTCTTTGTNTCTCTCTCTCTCTCTCTCTCTCTCTCTCCCCCATTGGATTTTTTCTACCCTCAAAAGAATTGGCATCATCCGGCAAGTCATGTTGAGCCCAAAAGCAAATTTACTCTTGTATTGCTGTGCACGCAACTTCTTAAGGTTCACATACATATACCTGTGTAAGTGTATAAGTGCGTATGTTTATTAACGTACACGCATAGACGTTCGAGTAGATTTATGAATTCAAATTAAGAATACATGCACACGTACACACGGACGCATTCTCTTTCTCTTTCTCTCTCTCTCTCTCTCTCCCTCTCTCTTACACACACACACACACACACACACACGCACACACATACTTTCCGCCACATAGCACGGCCGATTTCCTTAACAAAATCCAATATTTTATTCCGAGTCTAATCTACTCCTAATACCAGGCAGGAAAAAGAAAAAGAAAATATAACCCATACTTTAAAAGTCGTAAAACATAAGCTTATCTTATAAAAAAAAAAAAAAAATGTAAATGTTTAATTTGTTCGAAGCACCAATACCTCCTCAGTCAACTTGGTTTTCAATTCCTGAATGACAGGAGAATTACTCCTCCACTTCAATTCCTGAATGGCAGGAGAATTACTACTCCACTTCAATTCCTGAATGACAGGAGAATAACTACTCCACTATATTTATTCATCTCTTCATCAATTTATTCATCTATTTGTCTATCTATCTCTCTATTCATTCACCTATAACTATTTGTTTATTTGCTTGTTAATTGATCTATTTATCTATTTATCTATCTATCTCTATCCATCTATTAATTCATTTATTTAATGATTTGTAGTTATTTGATAGTTTGCTTATCTATTTATTTATCTATTTATCTATATTTTCACTTATTTGGCTAATAATTTATTATCATTTATTAGTTTGCTTATCTATCTATTTATCTATTAGTCTATTCTCATGCGCGCCATCTATATTCGGCAACAACAAACACTCGCTTATACACAGGGGTCCATAAGTATCAGGGACTTTGTAAAAAATTCAGATAATATGAGATTACATGTGTTTTATATATTTTAGAGAATGAGGAAGTGGCTGTAGATACGACTGCCCAATCTATGGCTTAATTGAAGCTATAAAACAAGGAATTATATCAGCTATAAAGATGATGACACCTAATATATATATATATATACGCACACGCACGCATACACACTCACGCACGCGAATATACATGCCCACGCGCGCGCACACACACACACACACACACACACACACACATATATATATATATA
>NW_020869323.1:126996-142654 GCF_003789085.1 Penaeus vannamei | reverse complement strand
ATTTAAACACCAAACACCGTAATTACATCATTAAGCATAGTACACAGATCTTAGAAAAAATAATAAAACTGGTCCACAACAAACAAATTGGAAACTGAATCGCAAAGTTTCGCAACTGGTCACAAGTCTTCGTTCCACATGACGACCCAAATAACTGTTCACTTTTTTTCTCTATATACGAATCACCCACGCCACGCCTACCACTCGAACATACATAAAGTAAACCACAGAGATTACCTGTCTATTCGCACCCAGTAACCTTGAACTTAACCTGAAATTTACACACACAATTACCATATTGCGTGTGGCGTCTGTAACCGGGAATTGTATCAGCCTTGTATATAAAGTGTGTTGTCTTTGTTACAGCGCTTGAGCATGTGCTTACAAAGCCCAGACTCTTCACGACCTGATATAAATTCTACACCTAGTGGCCTATAGCCCCATTGAGGGCAGGGAGGGCACCACTGGACTTCTCTGCTCCCAATACCTTCGTAATGTAGCTCTTTGCCACCCCGTTTATTATCATACGTTCGATCCTTTCTTTATCTTGGTTTCACGACTAGCGATAATCATCCTCATTTACAAGATAGCCAACTTCGTATAATAACTTGATGAGTATCTGCGCTCCTACATCATGGTCGTCTAGCGCGTGAGTCAGCCGCAAGTAAGTGCATACGCTGTACTCATGCACACGTGCTGTTATGACCGAGTAACCTAACTATCTCATTAAACGTGCTTCAAGAACGCTGATCCCGACTAGCTGACGCTTCCCACATCGGCCGATTCGCGATGACTGACATCGAAGACCAGCCTTCGGCTTCGCTTATGAGATGTCCAGCACTGTACGTGACTATTATGCGGCCCAGCGAGTAGTGTCCCCTGTGTTGACCTATCCTGTCAGTCGCTATAGAAATATCCCCCTACCATGTCCCCTCACCCTCTCCTCTTGAATCCCCTCTTACTGTCTCCCTCCCTTCTCTTCCATCAACCTGCCTCGTTCCTATGCCCCTCGGGCCTCGAACCCGTTGTTTCTTTTCATCCCTCTCCTACCTTTCCGCATTTTACCTTCCCCCTCCACCCCGCACCGTCGCCCTCGATTATCCTCCGCCCATCTCCCTCACTTCCTTCTTACCATCTTTTTCACAGCACTACTTCAAATCCCTTCCCAATCTCCTCTCCTCCCCTCATCCCACTCAGTCTGCACCCCGCTCCACTCTCCTCGATCCCTCTCCTCTCTTCTCCTCTCTTCTTCCCTCCCTCTCCTCTCCTTCTTCTCTTCCTCATCCCCACTGTCATCCTCCCTCCCCTCTCCCTCCCTCCCTCTCCTCTCCTCTCCTCTCCTACTCCCCCCCCCCTCCATCTCTCTCCCTCTCCCCCACACACCACCACCCTCTCCCTCTCTCCCCCCTCTCCTCTCCCTCCCCCTCCTCCTCCCTCTCCTCCTCCTCTCCCCCACCACCACCTCTCCCTCCCTCCTCCATCTCAACCTGTTTCATACTGTTCCAATCAACCTTATTTTTAAACCCATTGATCTGGAGCACAACAACAACCGATCATTCAGAAACCGGCATGATTGGGAGCAATGGTTACAGGTGAAAGCAGTTCATTTAGACTTTTCAACCTTTTTCATGATCGTTAATACTGCGAAAGGTTCACGGTGACCATCAGCTTTCGGTTCGCTCATCAACTCCTGGGATTACTCGGCACCACTTCGTCTCCTGTTTTATATGTATGTATAAAACAGGAGACTGTCTATCTATATCTATCTATTTATTTATCTGTGTGTGTGTGTGTTGTGTGTTTGTGTGTGTGTGTGTGTTGTGTATTGTGTGTGTGTGTGTGTGTGTGTGTGTGTGTGTGTGTGTGTGTGTGTGTGTGTGTGTGTGTGTGCGTGTGTGTGTGTGTGGTGCGCGTGATCTCTGTGCTTGTGTGTATCTCTGGGCGTGTGTGCGTGTATTTGCGCTTGCATATATAAAAAGCAAACATATACACACGTAAGTCCAAATACACAAGAGCATATCCCAATATTGACATTCCAGCAAACAAACCAACTTAACTCCCCGGAATTATTAGACGACCGCGCACGTCCCTACAAACTACTATATCTTTAACCCACTCTGTTCTAAATAAATAAATCGCTGTTTGATATCTCATGCTCTGATTCCCAAACAACGGACAAGTTTAAATGAAACAAATCAAGGCCATTTTTCACAAAGGGAAAACTGGCAACGTACGAAAGTCCTCGTGAAAAAATGAAGATGATGATAATGCAGTTCTTGTGATAACGGGAGGGAAGTCCAGGGGCATTGCTGCCGGGATATTTATTAATCTGTCTATCTATCTATCTATCTATATCTCTCTATCTATATATCTATCTATCTATCTATCAACTCTATCTATTTATCTAAAAATATATCTACGTCTTCTATCTATCTATCTATCTATCTATCTATCTATCTATCTATCTATCTATCTATATCTATTATTTTTTTCGCTCTCTCTCTCTCTCTCTCTCTCTCTCTCTCTCTCTCTCTCTCTCTCTCTCTCTCTCTCTCTCTCTCTCTCTCTCTCTCTCTCTCTCTCTCTCTCTCTCTCTCTCTCTCTCTCTCTCTCTCTCTCTCTCTCTCGCTCTCATATATATATATATATATATATATATATATATATATATATATATATATATATATATATATTAACGTTACCTCAACATCCAGCCTGTCCGAAATCTGAAGAGATCTGCTCTCCAAGAGCTGTCAGATCATTAGACCCGCTGGGGAGATGCCTTTTGAAGTGGACCCGGAGTAGCCACAACCATCTATGGTCAGTACCACAGAACCCAGCAGTCCTATACAACCTGCAGTTCTGGAGGATCCTCCAACGAGTGCTAACGAGTATGTGGTCGATCTCCTTGGCTGCATCACCCGCATCGCTAGACCATGTCCAGCGATGTGGGTCTGGGCGCTGGTACCAGGAGCCAGAAATCGTCAATTTCTGGGACATCGCAAAGTCCCGGAAAAGGAAGCTATAAAACACACATCGTGCGCGTTTCATATATTGGTGCAATAAATTTTTTTTTATATCAAGTTTTGGTAACTCCACAGTTTTATGTCATTGTATGAAAATGAATAATAGTCAATCTGTACCATATTGTACATATGGCCTTTATTGAATTTTATAGATTGAGAAGACACATAATGACAATATAATATAATTGAATGGTCGAAAGAATTGTACATAAAGTTCCACGTAATCACTAGACTTACTTTGTATGTATAATTGAATATGAAGGCATAAACTCAAATATCCTTTTAAATACAGTATTAATCATTAAAGTTTTTTTTTGTTCATAATATTCAAAGGAAGTGACGCTCAAAAACGGTGCTGATAGACGAAGGAATAAGTATGAAGGGAGGCGCTTATGGCCCGCGTATTTTCAACAGATTTCGATAGTCTTCCATCGTCTGATTTGTAATCTTGAGATGTTGATAACTAACAATATGCGTTTATTGCTATTTGCTAATGTAATATCAGTAAAACAGTGATTAATCGTTCAATTCAATTAAGAAATAAAACCAGATTCGTCAATTCGAGTACGATTCCTACCTAGCAATGAGGGTTCAGTAGAAATAAGGGATCTGATTCCATTTTAGTGAGAGAAATGCAAACAAGCAACTGAGATAAAAAAAAAAAAAAAACAAAAAAACTATTAGATTTCTATCTTGAGAGACGACAAAGATAACGATGATAATAGGCTTTGTATCGCACTATAATCATTCATGAATATTCTCTTGTTGTTGTGACCCTAGTCATACATCGCAGATATTCCCAATCAGTGCCATAAATGATGACTTAATTGTTCAGTGAACAAATTGCAACAGGAACAACGAAGCGAAGGACAAGAAAACACACGAATATGCCGAAGGCCTTTTCGCTATTGCTTCATCAGGGCATATATATTCGTGTGTTTTCTTGTCCTTCCCTTCGTTGTTCCTGTTGCAATCTGTTCGTCATGAATTCCACACATCAGTGAACAAAATAACTGTGTACTTGCTAGGCGGCAATATTGTTCCTGCTGTATGGAAAAAATGTATAAGGCTCCGGTTTTCTGACTGGATCATGATTCCTATATGTGAGCGTTTGTGTGAGTGCATGGAGAGAGAGAGATAGTATGAGAATGAGAGTGAGAATGAGAATGAATGAGAGAAAGAATATAAATGTGTCTCATTTTCATCACCTTCCTGCTTAACTTTTCTGCATATTTCTTGTGCATTTTTTCTTGGACAGATTCTGTTTTTCTCTTTAGTTTTCTTGTATCTCTGGAGTTTATTCATTTTATTTTTTCTTTATATCTCTATTCATTAAAAATTCTCTGCCCGTCAGCATCCAATATGTCGAAAGGGTGAGTCTTGGGGATAAAGCCCTCACTTAAGGAAAAGTCATACAGCACTATGATAAAGTATTGTAGCGAAAAGGTAAAGATTTGGACCAAGTGTGATAAATGTCAAAGGTTGTAGTGTGCGGTAGGATAGAATGATATGAAAAGGGTAAGAGGAAGAGAAACAGAGTTTGAGGGAGAAGGAGAAGGAAAAGGGAGAAGAAAAGCTTGTAAAGTTACGAAAACAAGAGTTCGAGAGCAGGAGAAGGAGAAGGAAAAGGGGGAGAAGAAAGACCTTGCATAGTAGTAAGGCTGGTCCTGGGTAGGGTGATCTCCCTACATTGGCTTCAGTCTCTGTCTTCTAAGCCTCTCCCCCCCCCTGACAACAAGCAAGGAATGGGGGGGGGGGGTCTTTCCAATTGGTCAACTGCTCCTGTTATCAAATTCTCGTTTTTTCTCGCATTTTTTTTCTGTGTTTTCAAATTCTCAAACTCATTTCTCTTTCATGTGCTTCTTTTCCTTCTACATCTTTCTTTTTTTCTTTCTCTCATTTTGTCTTTCAACATCTCCTGCTCCAGATATTTCAACATCTTTTACTTGTATTTCTTGCTCCAGATATTTCATCATCTTTTACTTGTATTTTTATCACCTTTGATTTCCTTCCTTCTTTTCTCTCTTTCTAATGACTCTCCAAATTCCTTTCCATCCTTCCAACACCAATTATTTTTCTCATCTTTTCTTCTCTTCTTCTTTGGATTATCATTTGACAAAAAAAGTGTTTGTGAAAAATTCTTTGCACTTTTATTCAAAAACTGACATCTCGGACACCATTCAAATTTGCAGCGACAGAATAATGCCAATCCTACTCAGCTAAAACAAGGGACACAAACAATAAATTTTGAGAAAAAAAAAAATTGCACGTAAAACCACATTTCTATAAGATATGAAAAGGAAAGGGACAGGAATATTGTTTGATGTCTTACGGTTATCAATAATTTCAAGCAAAACCAGGTGTGTAACAATTAATTTTATTGATCAATTTCATCATACCTTCCAGGCAGTTCTAAATTGTGCTACTTGGTGCACTTTTAACTATTACAAACTTTTAATAAAAAACTTTTACTTTCATTGTTGAAAAAACAAAAAAAAACATGAATGCATGAAACAGATGGCTGCCTCAAAGCAAACACATATCTCTTGGAAAACATACAACAAAAATAAAATAATAAAGATAATGATAAACCGACAGTACAAAAAAAATCAGACACACACAAGACACCATCTGCGCACAAATCTTTTACTTGAAATATGGACACATATTCCAATTTGACATTTCTAAAACAGGATTCCACAAACCAATGAATCTTGGCATTGAACTCTCCCTCCTTTTTTGCGAGGGGATTTACACCATCACAGGCAATACAATTATATAAAAACTGACCCCGTTCTACATCTCGTGAAACCTAGCATCTTGTGGTCAAAGTAGTACTGCAGAGAGAAGGGGGGAGGGAAACTTGCCCACTTCCAATGCCAGTAAATAAAAACTTCTTGTATTTTGTGGGAAAGTTTGATTTGGAGGGCAATGTGACGTTCTTCCAAGACACACATCTTTCCCTACAATGTACTCATCACTGGGCAACACTTATCACGAATGGCATCACCCTTGCACCCTTTACCTCAACGATACATATGAATATTTACACTCAAGCATGTTAAAAGTATAAAGCAGGAAGTATGCTAGTCCGAGAGGCTAAATGTTGAATTTCTTAATAGTAGCTCCAAACTCCTTCCGCCCTTTGTACAAGACTGTGACAGCTTTACTTAAAACTGCTTTCATATACTTCTACTGCATGTGTAAGTTTGAAATGAAGATGGTGGAGAGAGTGGAATACAAATCCTCTGAGCCTAATTTACAAATATTTTTGTTATCTTAAACTTTTTAAATACTTTCATTTGATTTTACTCAGTAACAAAATTTACTTTTCTTATCATACGCATATTCCAGGTACCACAATTAGGTAGTAAGTTATCACTGGCATCTTCTTCCCTGTTTGGATCCCCTGACCAAAGGCAGCAAAGATGATGAAAATCAGAAAAACTTCTTTTTCCAAATAATGAAAATAAGAACAAAGTGCCACATCCCAAAAGCTGTAGGACATTACAATTTCACTTTTTTTCCAAGTAATTTCTAACAGGGTAAACAAAATTACATACAAAAAATTTCTTTGTATCACAATATTGCTTACTTTGTCATGGATTAAAAAAAAGAAAAAGAAAAAAAAAAAGTACCTTCCTCTGAGGAGCAAAATACATTAATGGAATGTGACGTGTCAAAAAATACTGCAATGGAAACCGTACACAAAATGGGCCAAAAAACAAAAGGATATCTATTTGCATCCATTCAATGAAGAGAATTACAAAATTCCTTTATTTTCTCTGATTCATCTTTTCCGAATCTAAACCAAATCAGTACATTGCTGAATGCACAGAGGATCGTCCCTAATTGGAATAAGATCTCCACGTCAGAAGGGATAAAGACATCTCACTTGTAGACAGGGGAACCACTTGAGTTAGCACTAATGTTTAGTAATGTGATTACATTTTGCTCTTTTTTTTTTACTTTATCTTTTTCTGGATACTCTATGATTTAACTATGTGTTGCTGGTTTTCAGATCACTATTTAAATACATGTACAGACGAGTGTTATTCAAAAGAAAACGTAAAAAAAACTGATGTTACATACCGCAATGCAAAATCAATCGGACTGTAAAATAACCGAGACTTTATAGACGTATAAACTTAGGGCAAATCCTGACCACAAAATAAATTTTCACTTCTCTGATAATTTTCTTCTCTCCTTTTGCAATCTTTGCGTGCCACCACAGACTCGAACATCTAAATTTTGTAAAAGAGACTACCTTTGCATGGCTATTTAATATTAAGACAAAAATAAAAGGAAATTATCTTTTTTTCTTTTTTTGATCCTAGAAACAAGATCTATCCATCAGTTCTTGTTCCTTGTGCGTAAACTGGAAATCTTTTGCAGTCGCGTCACACAACGCCTCGCTCACTAACCAGAACAGTACACTTTGATTCAATACAGCTCCCTCAACCAGCATTTTATTGCAAAAAAATTAAATACAAGAACCTGGGCACTTCTCCGAGCAGCCCTTGCTCTCCTTGTGTAAAACTTACTGTTATGCCAAAAGCTGTACTAATGATGACCTTTTCAAATCTCGTAATAAAAAAAAAAAATAATAATAATAATAAATAAACAAAAATAAAAAAAAAAAAAAAGGAAAAGCCTCATTCAATAGCCCCAATGCTGAACTGAGAGGGTATTGCCGTTAATGTTGTAGAAAAATTATCCTATCATTGGAGATCAGACAAACGGGTGGTACATGCACTTGTGCTCTGTTATACTGTGACTCGTACTACATTTTATTTTTATTTTTTTTTTACTTTTTTATTTTATTTTATTTTTTTGTAACTTCCACTTTCAACATGGCCTATTGTATTTCAACTACAAGAAACACATAAAAAAATATCAAAGACTTTGGCTTAAAAGTCTCCATCTTTTAAGGCTGGTATCACACTCTGTGATGCAACATAGAGCAAGGTCACAACGCATGTGAACCTTGGGGAAGGGGGGAAACAATAGTAATAATAATTATAATAATGATAAAAAAATGAAAGAATAATAATGGCACATCATAAAACATTAAGGCAGACCAAAGACAAGTACAGGCTACAAAGGTCTACTAGATAAAAAACGCCAAGTAGCATGTGAGGGGAATTGTGTAGAAGGAGCATTTGAGTTACAAGCGACGTAGGTGAGGTGAGGAGATGGCCGAAGAGGGAGGACTCAGGAAACCGAGGAAATCCTGTCATTGGGTGCACCCATCTGCGTGAGCACCTTGTCCAGCCACTGTAAAGGGCCGTGGAGGTGGATCTCAATCCAGCAGGGGGTGCTCGTCACATCCTGTCGGTGGTACTCGGCACCCCAACCCTTCACAAATGACATCCTGTGGCAAATATGAACATGTTAAGAACCTGTATGAGAAGGGGGATGGGGAGGGGGGGAGGGAGGAGGGAGGAAGGGAGAGAGGGAGGAAGGGAGAGAGGGAGAGAGAGAGAGAGAGAGAGAGAGAGAGAGAGAGAGAGAGAGAGAGAGAGAGAGAGAGAGAGAGAGAGAGAGAGAGAGAGAGAGAAGAGAGAGAAGAGAGAGAGAGAAGAGAGAGAGAGAGAGAGAGAGAGAGAGAGAGAGAGAGAGAGAGAAGAGAGAAGGGGAAGAGAGAGAGAGAAGAAGAGAAGGAGAGAGAGAGAGAGAGAGAGAGAGAGAGAGAATTTACTTTTATCATCAAAATTAATAATAATAATAATCTTCAAAGTACACAAATAACATAATTGATAGCTTTTTCCTGTTCAGATATCACACAAAGACTAACCAATGCCCTACTCAGGCTGTTCTCGAGCAGAGGGACTCGAGCTCACCTTATTGTGCACATTTTTGTGAGGTCAAAGACAGCCTCGTAGCCATGGTTGACACTCTGCGACAGGAGCTGAGCAAACTCCTGATTGTTGAAGATCTTGAGGGAACAGCCCGGTGGGATCTTGCACACAGTGGAGGGGTGGAAGCCGTGGTGGTGATTGCAGTTGCGGGACTGCACGAAGATGGCCGAGTCGGACAGACATTCGGCATACACTTCCCCTCCCACGTAGTAGAGATGGACTCCTGCAAATGTGAAGTGGTCAGTATCAAATGGAGTTTGTTCCTTAAAATTTAAAAATTCCTTTTATCAGTCAATTATTTTTTTTATGGCAACTATGAAGAAATTGTTGAGACTGTCACCCATGAACTACAAGTCATAAAGCAATGCACAAGGGTACCCTCCTCTAAGCACAGACAACACAAGTTACTGCCTTGACACATCCCTTGCGTCCTCTTCCTCACACTCACCTTTTCCAATGTGTCTTCTTGTGTTTTCAATTGTAGAATTTCGGTTAACATTGGACAGCAACCCTAAGCAAAAGCGCTCGGAGTTGTTGCTTGGGTCTGTAAACCCGTCCACTATGACAGAGTGCCCATGGGCATGAAAGACCTCCCCTACGCGGTTGTTCAACTCATAATACGCTATACTTGACCAGTATGTTGGCTCCTGTAAAAAGAAAAAAGAATGATATAATATTATTTTCATACACCAAGATATTGGTTTTAAATATATAATAACTAAAAATTTGATCACTTTATAAAATCTTTAGGTAATCAGTTCTCCACAAATATTAGAAAACTATTCTAAAGTCTTCTCTTTTATAAATATATATATATTATTCTTACCTGGTATGTAACAGGTGTGACATTAGAGTTTATCGCTGTCCCTACTGGAGCAATGTCCATAGCAGTGTCTGTCTGCTGGGTCTGCTTGATATCCTCACTTGGACTGTATGCAGGAGGTGGTGTATCTGCTTTGGTGGTAAACACATCTAGTTACCGCACAGAATGCATCAAATCTGTATGATCTATTTTTTACAACTTTAATATTTATTTTCTTACAAACTGATCTTAATTTCATACACAGCAACATGAACAAAGGAGAAACCTAATGAGATAATATACTAGCCTTGAACATAAGTTAAGACTATGAAAAGGTTAAAGAACTTTGCACATAATGCAAAAGGTAAGAAAATGTTCTATCATTATTATCATCATTATTTTTCTTTTTTTTTTTTAAGTAGACAGCAGCACAGACAAGTGTCAGCTTTCAGAGGAAACATGTCACAAAACTTGCCAATAAGACTACATCTATTGTTCAAAGAGGATGAGGTCCATCTAGGTTTGCTGATCAAAATTTTGTTCAGAGTCCTAAGAGGAATCAAGAATCTTTCACAAATATAGTTTCAACTCTCACACATTCTGTCTCCTTGTCTACCTGCAATCATGCATTATAACGCTTGGGTTGCCGTGAACACTGCCCTCAAAAGATGCATGTAATATAATAGAAAAAAGTAAATAAACAAGTAAACAAATGGATTCACAGGGAGCAGAGGACCTCCTGTACTGACCCGGGGTACTGGCATAAGGACTGTGAGGACTCTGACTGGATGGACTGACAACAGGAGACGGTGGCTGGTTCAGGCCACCCAGATTTCCACCTCCTGTGAGGGGAAAAGCATGGAATCAATGCAAACATTTTCTGGACTGTTTTTTTTTCTTGCTCCTCTTCTTATTCTGAATACTCCATCAAGACTTTTCAATCTCATAACTTCATATACATCATATAAAACTGCACTGCTGGATGTGCAGCCCTGCAGCCCTATGTCCAGTTAAAATATTATGTTAATCACCCTCCAAACTAACTAAAATGAGTTACACTTGCTGACAACCATCTACAGGATGGACTATCACTACTCATTAGTTATCACTGTACCTAAGTCAGGAAAATATTTGGGAAGAAATAAAGATTAGAATAATAATAAATAGTGACATAATCCTAGCTTCCTTAAACCTCAGATATCCACCACAGTAAAAGAACAGAATTTCACTGCCGTGCTATCAGATTTGGAAACTGCAAGACAGAGTGTGTATAACAAGAACACACACCAACAAACCAAATCTCAATCCTATGATTTTGACAAATGTAACAATGATCACTCTGCTGGAAGAGCAACAGGACCTACACAACCTCGTTGCCTGACTCCTTTCACTGATAATACCATTAGGACTACAAGTACACATTCCAAGACCCAACAACAAGGCATCTACAAGGAGCTCTGCTGCTGTGACAGCATGAATAGAAGGCTTGTTAGGATTTAGCTATAAGAGGGAGACAGAAAAACAGAAAGAGAAAATACAATTGAAAAGGAAAAGAGAAGAGACAGACCACAGAAAGGTCTCTTCAAACACTTACCAGGAAAATTGCAGTAGGGACTGAGGGGACTTTGGCTGGAGGGGCTAACGACCGGCGAGGGAGGCTGGTTGACGCCTGTGATGGTCTGGCTTCCCATCTGGGGGTGAGATGCCCCTCCCATGGGGGAATGCACAAAACCGTTCTGCGAGAACGAGACATTGTTGGGCATGGGCTCTGGGTGCTGCTGCTGGAACGTCAGGAGTGAGTGGCCAGGCGCAAATTCAGAGTGGCGTGGCACCAGCACAGGTGGCAGAACTAGAATTAAGGAGAAAAGATAAGATTTAATCACCATGACTCTGAATTCTCTCTTTTCTTTCAAAGTTTTTGTGCCTAATTTACCCAGCAAACATGGTCAGCAAATTTTTTATTATGGGTAAATAAGGGTGACAGTTTTCTATGAGAATAAAATTCTCTATGTTGCTGAGTATTCCATAAACTTTAATGAAGAATGCATTTACACATTCTTCCTTATAAGGTTTACATCAGTGGCTCCCATACATCCCCCCCTTCCCCCAGAGATGGTGCCCTAATCTCGCACACTTTTTTTTTGCGACATTTTTAACCCACCAATCTTGCCCACATGAACAAAGTTTACAGTACTGTGCATGTTTGCCTATTCTACAAATCGCTGCCACTAAAAATACAGTAAACATTAGCTACCTGCCTAAATGACAACCATAAAACTAAATAGCGTAATGAGAGCAACTGAACTCATATGCAAACTATCTTTCAAAAAGGCATGATGAACACTTACAAAGAATAGAGTGAGATAACTACATGGTGTTCACAGACACAAGAGTCTTGCTGAATTCCTAAGTGCTACCCTTGGTACCTTAGTGTACAGCAGCATTTAGTACAGAAAACACCAATCTATACACACATGGCCAAAACTCCCTTCTCTGTATATCTAATCTTTAAAAAGTTTTGATTTCCTCCATAACCAAAAAGTCACAGGAAAACTCAAGGAAAACATACAACTAATATCTAAATGACAGAGTCAGCCCTTCAAACAGTTCCATGACCTGCTTCATGACGCTGCGCAAGGCATTAGCTCATCTCGAGCGTTCATTCATACATTTACTCGGCCCCTTTAATCTGCTCAGCATCACCTATCTCGCTTAATCTCTCTAATCCCTTTTCTCTCCCTTCCTCACTTACACTCCAATAACGCAATTCCAATCCTTCGGGAGTTAAAATCAGGGGACTTCATCCATCTGTCCGCACTCTTCCTCGTACAAAAACAGCTGACATTTGAAAGCCTTGATAACATCATCACTCTAAAGGCCACTTTTTTTTTTTTCTTTCCTTCTTTTACGTAATCTTCAATCCCACATCCCTAAGTCATTTTGCTGCATCATCCGCCTAACTTGAACTTCTAAGAATTAATTGATCTCAGACTCATAAACCTTGTCTCTGCTAAAGCTATCTCGTTCTCTCTCAATCATAAACTTGACATGGCATACATAAAACAAGACCTCGGAAGGATGTACTACACGCGTGGACTTGTGGACTGCTACTCTGCACTCGTGACTGTTGCACTTGGAGCACTAAGCACAAAGAACAAATACATGAAGTTTTAATCACATCCTCTTCTCTTGTTTGTCATTTTTTTCTCTCTTCTTTATCCCACCAATTTTCCCTCTCACTTTTCTCTGCCTATCTGTCTATCTCTTTTTCTCCTTGTATATATCTCTCACTCTCTCTCTCTTTTTCCTTCTCTTCTCTGTCCTCTTCTTTATTCTGTTTTCTCTCCTTTCTCTCCTTGCTCTTCTCTCTCTCATTTCCTCTTCTCTCTCTTCTGACTCTCCTTTCTTCACCTCTCTCTTCTCTCCCACCTTTCCTCTCTTCTCCCTCCTATCTCTCTTCTCTCTCTGCCTGCTCGCTTTGCTTTCTCCCCTTTCCCTCCCTTTCTCCACCTCCTTATTTTCTCCTCCCTCCCTCTCTCCCTTTCTCATCTTATCCACTTGCCTCCTATCATCTTATCCTTCCCTTACCTCCTTCCTCTCTCTGCTCCCTCACTCACGCTCTCTTTCCATTTCTCTCTCCTCTCTTTTCCTTCCCCTCGCTCTTTTCTCTTATCTCACTCTTCATCCCTTAATCTTTTCTCTGTCTGTCTATTAGTGTCTCTCTATGTGTGTGTCAGTCTCCTTACTTCTTTTTTTCTCATCTTATGAGAGTCTACAATTTTTCATTATTATTATTATTAGTAGTAGTAGTATTTTTTTTTTTCAAACTTTCTTTTTGCATGATTTTTTCTAATCTCTCTTACTCTATCTTTGTCTGTCTGCCTGTCTGTCTCACTTTTTCCTTGGTCTTTCCCTGCTCTCTCCATCTCTCCCACAATCGTCATCTCCCTTCATCCCTCTATCCCACTCTCCCTATCTCCCTCTCTTTCCTCTACTACTTCTCCTTCTCTCCCTCTAACTTTCACTCACTCTCTCTCTCCTACTCTTACTCTCTTTCTCCCTTACCTCCCATCTCCCTTGCTCCAACAGCTCACAGCACTTCCCTGCACACACACACACACACACACACACACACACACACACACACACACACACACACACACACACACACACACACACACACACACACACACACACACACATATTCCATTTCTCTCAACCAACCTGGATTCAACTGACTCGCCTATATTGGATCTGTTCATTTGACTAACCTTGACTAAGCAACTGACTAAAACAACTAACTCCACCACCTGATCTGGATTTCTGACCCAGCCAATTCAAAGGGACTCGGTTCACCTAACCTGGATTCACCCGATTCGACCAAGTGACCCGACCAAGTGACCCGACCAACTGACCTGGACTCTCGACCCTCTTGTAGTGGTAAGGGTTGATGCACACCTCCTTCTGCTTGGCGGAGAATGGGTACTGGCAGTGCTCCAGTGGCTTGAGTTCGTGGTGGCTCTGCAAGTCGGGCCAGCGCCACACACGGCAGTAGATCACATGCGGCAGACCCTTACGGTGCGACACCTGCCGGATGAGGGGGAGCCAATCAGTAATGGGGAAGTATCATAGGGTACAACAAGTCATCATAAGAGTAATGACAACTAAAAAAAAATAAAAAAAACATTAAAATAGTCAACATACACAAGTAGTACTTACAGAAAACAGGAAAACAAATATTACAATTGAGAATAACAGTAATAATACAATAATAAAAAAAAAGAAACTCATGGTACCAATATTAATGATATTTTAGGCCAAGAAAGAATTTTTATTTTATTTATTTATTATTTTTTTTTTTTTCTAGGAAGAATTTTTTTTTCCCCGCCCTAGCTCTTCATGTTCCCTTAATATGTTAAAAACAAATGATTAAGATTGACGGGCTTCTTATTTTTCCTGATCAATCTTTAAATAGCTGGAGTATTCCTTTACTAACTTCGCAATTGCTGTAGAATCCCGGGTCTTATATCTTTATGGAATATCATTCTATAAAAATAATTTTCTTCTCAAATCTGGGCTGGTCAGATTTTCTTTTTTCTTTATCACTTGGCCTAATCATAATCATACATAATAATCATAATAAATAACAATACCAATACAATAATAATAATAATAATAATAATAATAATAATAATAATAATAATAACAATAATAATAATAATAATAATAATAATAATATTAATAACAATGATAACAATAGTAATAATAATACTAAAAGCAACCACAAACTTAATAAGAGCAACAGTAAGAAGGATAAAAGTAAAGTTCTTGGTAAAAGTAATGTAACAGTAAAAAAAAAAAAAAAAAAAAAAAAAAAAAAAAAAAAAATCAGGATTATCAAACTTAATGGAAATCATAAAGAGTAACGACAACAACAACAACATTTACGCCTACAGCAAACGATAACAGTAGCAACATAAGCAATGACAACATTCATAGTAATGATAACAGTAACAGCAGCACCAGTCTAATTGTAACCGTAACAGGACCAAAAATAACAACCGCTGCTGCAATAATGAGGGCGTCAGAGCCAAGACCGTCAGCACCGATAAATCTCTCCGCACCGAGATAACAACAATAATAAACACTGAATCAAATGGAGATAACTAAGACAATAGTACATCTGAAATATTAGTACAAATTATCATAATGAAAACCATCTGTAAATTCTATTCGCAGATATCTTCTAATTAATAACAACTATCAACAAATTATTTCTGTACTTATCTCAATAATATATAACTGTATGAACTCTTGTCAGACATGAAGAAAAGCAAACAGAATAGCCAATACAAGTGAAATACACACATGAATTTCTTTCTTCCACATAATAAACAATATATTAATATATATATATATATATATATATATATATATATATATATATATAAATATATATATATATATAG
>NW_020869323.1:122500-125000 GCF_003789085.1 Penaeus vannamei | reverse complement strand
AGACAGTACAGACAGAGCAGACAAACTAGACAGACAGACAGAAACAGATGAATAAGAAAGACCGCATATTCCAGCTAACAAGAACGGCGACAAGTAAGATTCACATAATCGTCCCCATCCCTCACCGCCCGGGCACGCTGGTCCCTGTGAAACTGATTTACAATCGAATCTGCCTCATTTCTATTCCTTCCCCTCCATGGAAAAACGTCTTTAATTGAGAAATTATTGATATTCCAAAAAGATCTCTCGATCGTATATTCTTGGGGCTTGGGGTGTGCGCAGAACAATCTAGTTTTTTTTTTTTTTTTTTTTTTTTTTTTTTCTTTTTTTTTTGGTAAATCTGGCATTTAATACCCGATATCTCCGCGCGTTTGAATTCGAGAAAGGAAAAAGACCGTTTATAAAGTGACGAGAGAGCAGAGACGAGAGAGAGAGAGAGAGCGACGAGGAGAAGCCACGAGAGATTGACGGCAGACGATCGAGAGACGAGAGAGTGCGACGGGAGAGTAGACGAATGAAGAGAGAGTAGAGGCGGAGGAGGTGGTGGGGAGGGACAGGTACGAGGAGACCGAGCAGAGACGACCCTTGCGGAGATGGAGACGAGATCAGAGAGAGAGATTTGACGAGAGCAGACGAGGGTGGCTCGAGGGCAAGCGAACCAGACGGTCCAGAGAGGAAGAGAGAGAGAGTACAGAGGAGTAGAGACTCGAGGAAACGATGCAGAGACAGGAAGAGAGACGGTAGATGATGAGAAGAGACGACTAGAGAGAGGAGAGAAAAGAGAGAGGAAGGTGCAGAGCAGCATGGGAGAGAGAAGACCACGAGGAGAGAGCGAGAGACTAGATGAGAAGAGCACGAGGAGAGAGAGAGAGAGAAAGAGAAAAGAGATAAGAGAAAGAGGAAGAAGGAAAGCAGAGACAGGACAGAACAGACCAGACAGGACAGACAGGACAGACAGACAGACAAACAGACAGACCGTACACGAGAGGAACAATGAAAAGAAAACCCATATTCCCAGCTACAAGAACGCGAGTAAGATTCACACTAATCCGTCCCCATCCTCACCTGCCCGCCGCACCTGGTCCCTGTGAAAACTATTTACAATCGAAAATCATGCTCATTTCTATTCTTCCCCTCCATGGAAAACGCCTTTCATTTGAGAATTATTGATATTCCAAAAAGATCTCTCGATCATATTTTCTTGGGGTGTGTGCAAGAAACAATCTAGTGACTTTATTTTTTTTTTTTTTTTTTTTTTTTTCTATTTTTTTTTTTTTTTTTTTTTTTGTAAATGTCGCATTTAAATACGAATCTCCGCGGTTGTGAATTCGAGAAAGGAAAAAGAGTTAAAAGAAAAGAGAGAGAGAGAGAGAAATAAGAGAGAGAGAGAGAGAGACGAGGAGAGAGAGCATGAGAGAGAGAGAGAAGAGAGAGAGGTGAAGTGAGGAGAGAGGAGAGAGAGAGAGAGAAGACGAGAGAGGAGAGAGAGAGAGGAGAATCGAGAGAAGGATGAAGAGAGAGACGAAGACAGACAGACAGACAGACAGACAAGACAGACAGACAGACAGACAGACAGACATAAAGACAGACAGACAGACAGATAGACATAAAGGACAGGCAGACATAAATGCCAGACGACAGACTGACAGATAGACATAAAGACAGACAGAGAGACAGAACACCCAGAAAAGCCATTTATCTAGACAGACCCGACACCCAGAGACCCAAACCTCGTCGAGTCCCACGCGAGGCCGTCCAAACCCTCTCGCTCCTCGCCCGACCCTGCGAGCCAGCGGTTGGTGGTCGCGTCGTCGGTCCTGGTCAGGTCGTTGGTCGGAGGGTGGTCGCTGTCGGAGGTGGTCGGTCGGAGGTGGTCGGTCATCGTGGTCGGTTGGTCGTCGGTCGTCTGGTTCGGTCGTCCGTTCCGTTTGGTCGTCGGTGGTCGGTCGTCTTAGTGGTCCGGTCGTCGGTCATCAACATCTTGGTCGCATTTGTCACGTCAAAGCGTGGGATTGAGTGCGCGTCGTCGCATTGCGTGAATGGTGAAAGCTGAATTCCGAATGAAAAATTCAGAAAGCGGAGAGCTGTCAATCGATGCGGGAGGCAGGAGGCGAGCGGGGAGCATTCGGCCCTCGAGCTCCCTTCGGCGGTAGCTCCCTTCGTCCGACTCTCGCCTCCTCATTTCTCTTCGTCTGGTTTATCTCTTCCTTTAGTTCGGTTGATCGTTTATTCTCTGTTATACCTTCGGGCTCTCTCTCTCTCTCTCTCTCTGCTTCTCTCTCTCTCTCTCTCTCTCCTCTCTCTCTCTCTCTCTCTCTCTTCTCCTCTCTCTCTCTCTCTCTCTCCTCTCTCTCTCTCTCTCTCTCTCTCTCTCTCTCTCTCTCTCTCCTCTCTCTCTCTCTCTCTCTTTCCTTTGTTTTTGTTTTTGTTTTTCCTCACTTTCCCTTCTGTACTTCGTTATTTTAACTTCTCTTCTTAGTTCTGCGATGCTTGTCTTAAG
>NW_020869323.1:102500-107500 GCF_003789085.1 Penaeus vannamei | reverse complement strand
TATAACTCTCTCTATATACTTCTTCTGCATAACTAAGCATGTATTTTTACTTCATCTCTTATTCATTCGTCTATCTACCAACTGCAATTAATGTTCACCCCTTTCCCCCTGCCATTTTCTGATAATAATAGAGCTAAAAGAATTAATAATTTACGGATAATGTCTAGAACACCCTGAAAGAAAACAGCAGTCGACTGTCTTGCATAACTCGGCTAACCTTTATCACATTTCTTCAAAAAGTAAGACAATATGGAGATATTTTTCCAACACAAGGCAGTCTTCGGCTTCTTCATCATATTTTCCCCCTTCAAAGAGCAATTTCCAACGAAAACAAAAGCTGGAAACTGGTCTCACGTGTTATTGTTTTCATACGATTCCTCCCAAACAAACGGGGCACCATCGTTCGCGTAGCAGGTATCCGCGTGTACACAGGAGAATCCGGTGGAATCCGGATACGCGCAGGCAAGATCGATAAGGAAGCAGAATAGCTTAGATTGCATTCAACGAGTGTGACGTCATGTTTATAGTTCACCAAACTTAACCAAAGGATGCTTATATAATTACATAGTTTTGAGAAAAAAAAATCTAACTGGAAAAAATGGAATGGCAGTTAGTTAAACGAACATCAGCGGAATTACCCTCCAAATTTCATTCCAAGATTCCCAGACGCTTCAGCATTCCCCTTGCAACTCTCGGAACGAAAACATAAACAAAAACAAAAAGAAAGAAAACGGCCTCATTATCAGTAACCTGCAGCCGGCACGGGGGGACTTAAGAATAATGAGTCCCTTGCCGTTTAAAGGCTACACATATACTGTTTAAGTGTTTTTGTTGGTTATTTAATGCGGCGGTTTCTCAGCACAGTTTCTTTATCCTCCTCGGAAAAATTACTTGAAGGTGGGGATGCAGTTAGCATATCTCTCCCTCTCACAGTCCCTCTCTACCACCTCCCTCCCCGCCCGTTTTGTGTTTGTGTGTTGCCCTGAAACTTATATAAACACATACACATGCACATATACCACCACACAACTATACGCACATACACAAACACACACACACACACAAAACACACATACACACACACACACACACACATAACAAACGCACACACACACACGCGCACACACACACACACACACACACAAACGCACACACACACACACACACACGAACAAACGCACACACGCGTTTTATATATCCTGCCATTACCATGCGAATGTATGTATGTTTTTATACTTTGGCATGTACACCCTCCACCATTATGCACACACAGTCACGATATTTCTCACTGCCCGATTTATATCAAAGACTTTTAATATATATATATATATATATATATATATATATATATATATATATATATATATATATATATATATATATATATATATATATATATTGCACTGTGTGTCATCAAGTTATATCCTGTTTACTTTTGTATGCTCTCCAAAAGTAAGTCGTCAAGGCATCTTTGTTTTCTTCACTATTCTCCAGTGTACACACACACACACACACACACACACACACACACACACACACACACACACACACACACACACACACACACACACACACACACACACACACACACACACACACACACACACACACACACACACACACACACACACACACACACACACACACACACACACACACACACATACATATATATATGTGTGTGTGTGCACGTTATAACAAACCATCACCCGGGTTGCATTTTGCCCTTGTTACCCTCGGTCATCAGGCATCAAGAAATGTGGATTATGACACCAGGCTAGTTAACACATACCAGGCCTTACACAGGTTCAAAACACGTCAATGCAACACTAGAAAACACAAAAAAAAAATCGTCAAATTACGTGATATATCTCAACATGCAAAATGTAACACCATTGGTAAAATAATATCTTAAGCTAGTTCACTGTGCAAAATTTAAAGACACACAAAGTAAAAATAGTGGAATTTTTTCATCGAAATATATTTAAACATTTTGATGAATAAAAGCCGACCCACCAGCTGCCTCAGACATAATAGATGATGTAGCTGGCACTTAATTAAAAAGAACTGCAGGACCCTGTGATAACTTAAATCGCCTGCAAGAAAACACATTACATATATATATTCTGACACGAAAACATGCATCCTTTATTTTCATTTCTCAACCTGATTATCAAGCCTCCTTCTTTCTTTTAAACAACGGCTCCCATTATCATCTTCTTCCGAATCCAAATCTACCTTGTTAATCCTTGTGGAATTCAGGAAACTGCGTCTTTCTGATGACAGACTTTTCGTAAAATACTGTTTCCGGTCATGCTAACACCGGAACATGTCATTTATACGTTTTCCATGTACACATATATTAAAATGTATACACGTTGCAGTACCTACCTATTGTCATGAAAGACAGACACAATTTGAAAGGAATAAAAACATGGCGTTTCGAATTCGTCAGGGGATCCTCATCAGACGTTATAAAAAGATCGACTTTTACGACGCCTGATGATAAACTCTGAGTTCAATTCAAAAACCTCATTTTTTCTTTCGATTCTATTGCTTTATTCTATCTGTGTATACATGCCATAAACATTATATTTTTTGTTTACCCACCGCCGTGTCTACACACTGCCTAGTATACACAATATCACTGCTATGTACACACACCCAGGCTTCACACACTGCCTCGTGCACAAAGCCGTACACAAGTCCCCTGCCCGTACACCACACCCACCCAGAGCAAGTGCTGAACGCGACCAAGATGTTCCTTCACGTTCTCGAGGCCAAGGTCTAGAGCCAAGGTCTACGTACCTATCTAGACCTTGCTCGAGGCTGCCACGTCCCCACACAACCGGCGTACACACTCCCCCTGCTCCTGTGTACACGCGAGATCAGCTGCAAGAGGGTTCTTCCAACTACTGTACATTACTCTGCCTTCGATCTGCAAAAGAACGTCTTTCTTCCGCTCTCTTTTTTTAACGTATAGTAGATATGTACCGTACTACCGTACTACCAAGCATGGCGCACGTACTTGTGAACATGTCGACTGTGCTTGTTACTTCTTTTCGTCTTTCATTTTCGTCTTTGAATTTCTCACCAGAGATCTTGGTCCTTCTAGGAAGACCCTCAGGTGTCCCGTGACGTCATACTCTTATGACGTCTTATCGTCGTGACGTCATGCTATTGTGATGTCATCTCTCTCTCTCTCACACTTTTTCCATGACGTCATATGCCATTTGTGACGTCATATTCACTCGGTGTCGCAGAAATTCACGCGAGAAGAACCTCTCATGGGGCGCATAAGGGTAAAATAGGTCAAAGAAGATTAGAATTAGAATGAAGGAGGAATAAAACAAAATGTAAGTAAAAGATATGAATAGGAAATTTTCAGATAGAATTAGCATTGAAGAACCTAGGGGGAAATCAGTACATAAAAGCATGTTGGGTGAACATATTCCAGTTAACATATGTATGCAGAATGAAAATATCATAGTAAATACGTAGATATGAGCATGGCAAGGCATGTGAGATTGGCAGATGATCAAAAGCAAGATTAGATACATAGAAGAGTAGATGGAATGAGTTAGGTATTATGGGGTGCATATACAGACATAGATGGGAAAACATAATTGAATTGATATTAGATAGAATAAATATAGGAGTAAGTACAAGTACGTGGATAAATGTAGGACGAGCTAAAAGGCCGAGAAAAAGTAGGAATGGACGTACAAATAGTTTAGAGAAATTAGATTACAAGGGAATGTATAAGTAAATAATGATAGTTGCAGTATTGTGGGATCTGGATTAGGAGGAAATGAACAAGTAAATGCTAACAGATGTAGAAATAGCTTAGAGGAAATAGCTTGTGAGGGAAAATATATATAAACAATGCTAGACGTAGTAGTTTTGAGATCTAGAATGAGAGGCCAAGTTTCTCGCGAGAGGTTCAGTGTAGATCTAAGCTCACTTCACTTCTCTCTTCGTTTTCATATTCAATTTAAAATGGAAAAAAATGTAAATTCAGTTTTATTCAGCCAAGTAAATGATTAATGACAAATTATGAGAAATCATAGTTTTAAAAAATGAAACGAGGCGAGAAGTCAACCCCCCAAAAAAAAAAAAAATCAGAAAAAAAGGAATCTGGACTCAATTGTGGACAAAAAAAAAAAAAAAAAAAAAAAAAAAAAAAAAAAAAAAACAGTCCCAAGACAGCCCAGTGCCTGGCCGCCCTCGGGAGACCAGCGGCTGACGGGAGAGAATTTCACAGGGACCACTACTTCACGGCGGTCACGTGGGTGGACTCCGGCACCGTCAGCGTCGTGTGGATGAACCGGGCGCAGAACACCTCCGTCATCACCATCTGCGGGCAGCCTCTCTACTTCTGCGAGGCGGTGAGTGCGGGCGGGCGAGGAGGGGCGGGCGAGGGCGGTTGTCTGGTTGTCTGGAGGACTGTGTATGCGTCTATCTGTCTATGTGGACACGCACATACGTATGTGTTTATGTGTGTGTTTGTGTGTGAGTGAGTGAGAGTTTGTGTGTGGTGGGGGGGGGGGTGAGTGTGTGTGTGTGTGTGTGTATGTGTGTGTGTGTGTGTGTGTGTGTGTTTGTCTGCGCGTGTGTGTGTACATATGTGTGTGTGTCCTTTCACCTATCATCTCTTAACTCAACGAATTCCCTTAGCCATTGCCTCATAGAATAAATAGACATTGCAACCAAGTCAGACCCAATGGCGGTGGCCTGTCATGTCTCATTTGAAAATATTGTGTCTAAAAATCATCTTTAAATGTTCACCTCTTAAAACTACTGAAAGCATGAGTTCTATTCATTCGATTAATCAAGATGAAATAAATGTTATGTTTCTTTAAGTAACAAAATGGTAAAGATACGAGTCATGATCATGATACCAATAGTGATTATGTTGATAATGATGATGAGGATGAGGATGATAATGACAATGAAGAGGAGAATGATAATGATAATGATTATAATAATAATAAAAATGA
>NW_020869323.1:92500-100000 GCF_003789085.1 Penaeus vannamei | reverse complement strand
TTCTTTCTTTCTTTCTTAGAGTGGGTGTTTTTTTTCGTTCTTTCTTTCTTAGAGTGGGTGTTCTTTCTTTCTTTCTTTCTTAGAGTGGGTGTTTTTTCGTTCTTCTTTCTTTCTTCTTAGAGTGGTGTTTTTTTCGTTCTTTCTTTCTTCTTTCTTAGAGTGGTGTTTTTTTCGTTCTTTCTTCTTTCTTTCTAGAGGTGTTTTTCGTTCTTCTTTTCTTTTTAGAGTGGGTGTTTTTTCGTTCTTTCTTCTTTCTTTCTTAGAGTGGGTGTTTTTTTCGTTCTTTCTTTTGCGTTTTTTCTTCTTTCTTTCTTTCTCTTAGAGTGGTGTTTTTCTTCTTCTTCTCTAGATTTCTTCTTTCTTAGAGGGTGTTTTTTTCGTCTTTCTTTCTTTCTTCTTCTTTCTTTCTTCTTAGAGTGGGTGTTTTTTTCGTTCTTTCTTCTTTCTTCTTAGAGGGTGTTTTTTTTCGTTCTTTCTTTCTTTAGAGTGGGTGTTTTTCGTTCTTTCTTTTCTTAGAGTGGGTTTTTTTTTCGTTCTTCTTTCTTTCAGAGTGGTGTTTTTTCTTTCTCTTTCTTTCTTTCTTAGAGTGGTGTTTTTTTTGTTCTTTCTTTCTTTCTTTCTTAGAGTGGGTTTTTTTTTTCGTTCTTTCTTCTTAGATTCTTCTTCTTCTTTAGAGGGTGTTTTTTTCGTCTTCTTCTTTCTTAGAGGTGGTTCTTCTTAGATGTTTTTCGTCTTTTTCTTTCTGTTTTTTTTTCTTCTTCTCTTAGAGTGGTGTTTGTTTGTTTTCTTCTTAGATGGGTGTTTTTTCTTCTTTCTTTCTTTCTTAGAGTGGTGTTTCGTTCTTTCTTTCTTTCTTTCTTTAAGAGTGGTGGTTTTTTCGTTCTTTCTTTCTTCTTTCTTAGAGTGGGTGTTTTTTTCGTTCTTTCTTTCTTTCTTTCTTAGAGGGTGTTTTTTTCTTCTTTCTTTCTTTCTTCTTAGAGTGGTTTTTTTTTTCGTTCTTTCTTTCTTTCTTCTTTCTTAGAGTGGGTGTTTTTTTTTCGTTCTTTTCTTTCTTTCTTTCTTAGAGTGGGTGTTTTTTCGTTCTTTCTTTCTTTCTTTCTTAGAGAGAGTGGGTTTTTTCGTTCTTTCTTTCTTTCTTTCTTAGAGTGGGTGTTTTTTTTCGTTCTTTCTTTCTTTCTTTCTTAGAGTGGGTGTTTTTTTCTTCTTTCTTTCTTTCTTCTTAGAGTTTTTTTTTCTTCTTCTTTCTTTCTTTCTTCTTTTCTTCTTCTTTCTTTCTTAGAGTGGGGTGTTTTTTTTTTTCTTTTTTTCTTTCTTCTTTTTTTTTTTCTTTCTTTCTTAGAGTGGGTGTTTTTTTCGTTCTTTCTTTCTTTCTTTAGAGTGGGTGTTTTTTTTTCTTCTTTCTTTCTTAGAGTGGGTGTTTTTTTTCGTTCTTTCTTTCTTTCTTTCTTAGAGTGGGTGTTTTTATTCGTTCTTTCTTTCTTTCTTTCTTTCTTTATTGGGGGGGGGGGGAGGGTTATGATTTGTGTGTCCTTAGTGTAGGTTTATGTGTGGTTTATATAAGGGTTATTCCTATGTCATTGATATGTTCTTGTTTATGGATCATTTATGGATATCTTTCATTCATTTATTTAGTTATCAGGATTTGTAACATCTTCCTTTGTTCCTTTTACTTCCCCCTCGCATTCTAACACAGACCAAGAGAAATTATTTGTACCCCCCCCCCCCTCCTCCTCTCACCACAGGTTTCATCAGGTTTCAATTGCATCTTATATGTGCGATGCAATAACCACGTCCCAGATTTCATAGTCAACCTTACCCTCATATTTTACCTTAGCTTCATTCTATCCTCATAAACAGATTTATCAATCTGAATCCAGGAGATAAGGGTTATAAAAAATATATGTGAAAAGAAGAAGGCTTGTCCGGGATACCCACAAGAAAGTCTTATAAAAGGGGGATTGAAATCAAGAAAAAAATATATCCATCTAAACCAAGAAATATCCTTAAAGATATCCCTAAGATATACCAGTCAAGAACATAGCTCAGATTCGGCCGGACACACAAACGAACTAAGAGCCAGCTTGATCACTAATTAGCTGCATAGAGTGTCTGAAACCTTTTCTTTTTACATCATATCTTATATCTTGTTAATGATCACTATCCAAAAAAGGCTAAAAAAGCTACATTGTATTAACTAGCTGGTTATCTAAAACTCTCCTCTAAATTCAAGTCCACTCTTACCAAATCTTGCTTAAGGGCCCATAGAGCCTCGGAACGGCCCTGAAATATATCTCTAAATCAGGGAATAAAAAATAAGAATCAGGGAAAGGATACAAAGAATAAAAGTCAGGGAAAGGGGAGGAAATAATAAAAATCAGGAAAAGAAGAAAAAAAAAACAATATGCAGAGTTCACCGAGCCTCTTCCTTGCTCGCCTACCATACCTGTTGCCAAATAGCACTTACGATTCCAGGAAAGCGAGAAAAGAAAGAAAGGAGAACGAAGGTCAGCTCAGGTCGTGACCCAGGGAGCGACGGTAAGGTCAGAGCCAAAGTTCGAGGTAAATAAACACTCAACAAAAGGTCAAAATAAGATCTTAGTTCAAAAAAATCTCCTTTAATAAAAATATAAAAAAGTTCCACTCTGCCATGTGACTCAGCAATGGACAATGGGTTGCCGAATGTGCATTTTCTTTCCTTATTTTGTGTGTTGTAGAAGTCTGTTGCCTTCGCTTGTGCCGGGGAATGAGGTCAAAGGTCAGGGGAAGTTATCGTGCCTTCATATTTGGGATTTCTCTCTATTCTCTTTTCGTTTTCTGTGTTTCTCTTCGTTTGGGCGAGACTCTCTCTCTCTCTCTCTCTCTCTCTCTCTCTCTCTCTCTCTCTCTCTCTCTCTCTCTCTCTCTCTCTCTCTCTCTCTCTCTCTCTCTCTCTCTCTCTTCTCTCTCTCTCCCCCCCCCCTCTCTCTCTGTTTCTCATCTTTCTCAAATATCGATAACTTCTTCGATGAACAGAACAGCACTCCATTACTTCATGGCCTCGAAATTTAGAAGACGTTTTGTCGCATCAACAGACGATCTACTACACTGACTCAATAATACTGCCTCTAAACTCACGCCTTGCATGGAATCTGAAACGAAGTGCTAGGCTTTTATATCTCTTTTTTTTTTAAGTGAAATCGCTTGTGAATAATGTCGCATAAAAGAACACGATGGTTTACCCTCCAAAGTGTTGCTTTTTATGTTTCTTTTCGGCAGGTAAATATTTCTTCCCGTTTTCTTTCGAGGGTTTTCAGGTCCTTCGACGTGGGTGGACTGCAGTAAATAGAGTGTATATATTGTTAGTATATTCTTATTGAAACTGTAGGTATGATGATGTTCATGATAGGAAACTCATATCAACATTATCACTAAGATGAAGAAGAATATGTAGACATTTTCTCCAAGATTTTTATCACATTATAGAGAAGATAACGTGTTTAAGTTGATTAGATAACAAACAAGGATATGAGATCTTTTGATTGATTCTATTCAGACATTCAGAGTTCATTTTAGTTTAGGTTAGGTTAGGCTATGATTTATTTCAGCTGCTTATGGAAACGTAAAATTTAAGCCCAGAAAGTGTGTTTTTTTTCACGATAATACAACCCGATCTTGATCTTCCCCGTTAATGACAACTTTTAATAAGCTTCAGGATGTATATAATAGCAGATCAGTGATATCAGATGCACAGCTATCGCGTTTTTGAATTGATAGATGATAATCAGGCTGTTTTGATATTTCTAAATTAGGAGTATATCTAACCATTCTGATATCATTTTATAATTATTTGCTGCTGTTCTTCCTAGCTGAAAAATGTGTGACATAACCACAAATAACAATAATTCGACTATAAGATTCTTTTAAAACCGATTTTTTTGATAAGTAGAGTCGCAAGACTAGAACACGCTCTTATATAAAAAATGGTCTGTAATCTACTTCATAAATTGCAATCATGATACTCAAGCACTGCATAAAATTGCACATATTATCTTCCAGCACTTTAGCACCACAACTAAGTTTGATATTTGAACTTCCCACCCGTCACCTTTGTGCATATCATATCTGGACTGCACGTGATAATCTTTGGGCTATCACTTAAATTGTCCAGGATTCTCCTTGTCATGTCATAATCTCATATTTTCCTCATTTCAATTATTCATGTTTTGTTTATTGATTAAGATGATGATCAGTTCCATTGTTACTACTTAAATCTTAATGAACTTGATTTGTGTATGTTCACATCACCTTCATCATTTTTTACCACCTTCTCGAAGCGACTCTTCATATAACACGCCAGCATCGACCCATCTCGTCACCGATCACACCCTCATCCACCATTGCAATTACTCCACAGTATTCTCCCCTCCCTCCCCTCCCTACCCTCCTCTCCTCTTTCACTCATTCAATCCCTCCCCCTCCCTCCCCTCTCCCCTCCTCCTTCAACCCCTCCCTCCCCCTCCCTCCCTTTTCAACCCCTCCTCCCTCCCCCTCCCCTCCTTTCCTCCCTCCCCTCCCTTCCCTCCCTTTCAACCCTCCTCCTCCCCCTCCCCCCCCTCCCTCCCTCCTCCTTTCAACCCCTCCTCCCTCCCCCTCCTCCTCCTTTTCAACCCCTCCTCCCTCCCCCTCCCTCCTCCCTTTCAACCCCTCCTCCCTCCCCCTCCTCCCCCCCTCCCCCTCCTCCCTTTCAACCCCTCCTTCCCTTTCCCCAGATGACCACTCTGGACGAATTTCTTGTATTTACCCCTTTTACTCCAATTCTTCACCCTCCCCCTTCTCCCCCTCCCCTTCATTTCAGATTGAACCCCTGTCTCTTCCATTCTAAAATGATTATCTCCCCCACCCCCTTTTCCATTCTAACTGAACCCCCCCCCCCCCCTCCCCTTTCCACTTCAAACTCAACCCCCCCCCCCCCGCGCTCCCACTCCCCTCCTTTCTTTCCAAACTAACCACCCCCTCTCCCTCTCCCTCCCTCCTCTCTTCATTTCAAACTCAACCCTCATTCCCCCTCCTTCCATTCAAGCTCACCCCAATCCTCTCCTCACTTCACTTCAAACTCAACCCCCCTCTCCTCCCCATCATATCCAAACTAACCACCCCCTCTCCCTCTCCCTCCCTCCCCCCTTCACTTCAAAAACCCCCTCTCCTCCCCATCTCCAAACTCACCCCCCTCCCAACTCTCCCTCATTTCACCCCCACTCCCCATCCATACAAATTCACCCCCCCTCTCCCCCTCCATCACTTCCAAACTAACCACCCCCTCCCCAACTCTCCCTCTTCATTTCAACCCCCACCCCCCACCCCACTCCCCTTCCATACAAAATTCCCCCCCCCTCTCCCCCTCCATCACTTCCAAACTAACCACCCCCTCCCCAACTCTCCCTCTTCATTTCAACCCCCCACCAACCCCACTCCCCTTCCATACAAAATTCACCCTCCCCCTCTCCCTCCATCACATCCAAACTAACCACCCCCTCTCCCCCTCCCCCCCCACAGATGGTCTACACCCTCGACGACTACAACGACCTCCGGGACCGCGTGGAGGAGATGGCCATGCCTCAAGTGCAGACCTTCCGCGTCGAGTTGGAGGGCGACAACGCGTACACTTACCACGTGCAGCTGTTCCTCCCTCCTGGGCTGCGGGAGGACGAGATCACCACTTACCCGATGGTCGTGCACGCGGGGGAAGGTGGGGAGGGGGAGGGGGGGGAGGAGAGGGAGGGAGAGGGAGGAGGGAGAGGAGATAGAGAAGATTTTAGAGAGAGAGAGAGAGAGAGAGAGAGAGAGAGAGAGAGAGAGAGAGAGAGACGAGAGAGAGAGAGAGAGAGAGAGAGAGAGAGAGAGAGAGAGGGAGAGAGAGAGGAGAATGAGAGAGAAGAGAACAGACGGACAGACAGAAAAACACACTCACACACACAGAGTATGTATATATGTACCTATATGATTGTGTTGGTGTAATTTGACAATGTTCTTACCATAAAATAATCTATCGAGATAGGAATGAACCGCAGGATATTTATCCATAATCGACCGGACAGATTCATAGGATATTTACTTACGATCGACAGGACTGAACCGTAGAATGTTTATTTACGGTCGATAGGATTTGAGAGAAGGATATATCTATCTCCCTGATGCATCCAGAGAAGGTCACGATCCACACCACGTCATCCCTGCCACAGTTCCCCCCTCGAATATGCGGCGTTTGTCTTTGCCGGAGCGCCCATTCCACTAGCGTTCCCTCCCAACTGGCGATTTCTCTGCAGTTTCATTTTAAAAAAAAATTCTTAAGAAACGAAATGAAAAGCACCGGTCACCCTTTACCCTCCCCCTCCCCCCCTCCCCCAGGTACGCCGCCCCGGGTACTCAGGCCGTGACCTCCAAGATGGTGCTTTCTTGGGGCACTTACTTGGCCTCGAAGAAGGACATCATCTACGCCATGATCGACGGCCGCGGATCCGGCTTCCAGGGCGACAAGATCAAGCATGAGGTGCGGTCGAGGGTTTTTTGTTTTTCTTCTTCTTCTTGTTCTTCTTGCTTTCTTCTTCTTTTTTTTTCTTCTTCTTCTTCTACTTCTTCTACTTCTTCTTCTTCTTCTTCTTCTTCTTCTTCTTTCTTTCTTTCTTCTTCTTCTTTCTTTCTTTTTCTTTCTTTCTTTTTTTTCTATTTCTTCTTACTTTTTTCAATCTTTCTCTTTTTTCTTTTTCTTCTTATTTTTTTCTTATTTTTTTTTCTTTTTTTTTCCTTTTCTTCTTCTTTTGAAAATATGAACAATTGCAGAGATAATGGTGATAATAAAAGGCCTACCTCGTGAGTGTGTCCTTACAGGCATAAGAGGCAAAGAGGTCAGCTCCCAGCCGCCCCTCGCCAGGCAAATAATTAAGACTATTAAAAATAATTAAAATATCAATAACAATGACAACCGCAGGTGTAACACCCACCCTCCCCCTCCCCCTTCCCCCGCAGGTGTACCGCGCCCTCGGAGGCAAGGAGGTGGACGACCAGCTGGCGGTGGCGCGCTACCTGAGGGACAACCTGCACTTCGTCGACGCCCGCAGGATCGCCATCTGGGGCTGGAGCTACGGCGGCTACGTGACCACGATGGCGCTCGCCAGGGACGCCGACGAGGTCTTCTCCTGCGGGATCGCCGTCGCGCCCGTGTCGCGCTGGGAGCACTACGGTGAGGGGGGGGGGGGGGGGGGAGGGGGGAGGGGAGGGAAGGTGAGGGGGAGGGGAGGAGGTAAGGTGAGTGGGGGAGGGAGAGGGGAGGGAGGGGAGGGGGAGGGAGGGGAGGAGGGGGAGGGGGGAGGGGGAGGAAGGGAGGGGGAGGGGGAGGAGGGGAGGTGAGGGGGGAGGGGGAGAGGGAGGGAGAAAGCACTCCGGTGAGTGGGGGGAGGGAGGAGGGAAGGGTGAGGGAGGAGGAGGAGAAGGGAGGAGGAATCACTACGGTGAGTAGGGGAGGGG
>NW_020869323.1:82500-85000 GCF_003789085.1 Penaeus vannamei | reverse complement strand
CTATTTCTCACATATCACCGCAAAGAGCGTGTTGTACATAGGCCTAAGGAATATAGAAAGAAAATGCTAATAAACAATAATATTTCTTGCTCTGGAAATAAATAAAAAATTACCTTTTGTCACTTCTCCTTTTGGTTTTTAGTCATCGTTATTTTTTCCCGTTCCTTTACGTATTTCTTCGACAATCAATACCGTAAGTTATAAAAAAAAAGAAAAAAAAAACACGATATAGCAACGTCGGTGGCCATGGCGTCCACACATTATTAATATCATTATTGTTCCGTAGTTATAGGTGTTTGTTTTAGCCGATACTGCACTCCCATGCAATATCATTACACATTTTATCAAAATTCGTAGATGTAGAGGATTTATCGAATTCCTATATTATTAATGACATATTTAATCCTCTCTGAAGGAGTTTTTAATCGTTTCTCGACTCTATATCAGGGTGATCGAACGCTGAAAACCTGGTCCCAGACAGACGAAGGGATAACATGCATTTGGTTTCCTTTTAATCCAAATCATTTCTAGGGCAGCCATCTCCTGAAACTACAAAATGTAAAAAAAAAAATAATAATAATAATAAATATAATGTTTACTATTTTGTCAGAAAAATAATCTATCAGATATATATTTGGAAAACAATTGGAAGTTATTACATATGCCTAAATTTTATCTCTCTCTCTTATTTATATACTTACAAATCGCATAAAGCGCTGTAAACGAAACTTGAGGCTTTCTGAAGACCTTCCCAAAGTTACGATTTTCCCAACAAGGCGAGACAGTTTTACGTTGGATCTCTTAAACATAATCATATATACAATCTTAGTTTTAGAGAGATTTATTCATCTCTTACACTTTTTTTTTTTTTTTTTCAGTATGAAGACGCGGTCCAGACTCGATGATAAAATAGGGAATCTTGTTCTTATATGTAATAAAAATCATACTTACTTTATAACATGGAAAGACACGGTGACTTGTCTTCATCTCTTTCAACGTATACTGCATATGTCTGTTTATATATATATATATATATATATATATATATATATATATATATATATATATATATATATATATATATATATATATATATATAATATATAATATATTATATATATATATATATATATATATATATATATATGTATATATATATATATATATATATATATATATATATATATATATATATATATATATATATATATATATATATATATATATATATATATATGATCTAGTTCAAATATCTGGTAAAACTTATCGGACTGATTTCTCGTTTCCTTCAGTCAGACGTTGGCTCTCCGCTCCGCTCGCCAAATGAAAGAGTTTCCCCTTCTTGCGGAAGCTGAACTCGCGACCGCACTGAAACCCACCATATCACATAAACAAAAGATCCTTTTTTTTTAAATGTCAACTTCAGCGATTTATTTTGAGAACCTTTTTTTCTCTCTCGGAGATGTTTCTTTGATTATCGAGTTACGAAGATCGGTTTCCGAGTCGATTTCGCCAATAGCTACACCAAAGGCCGTTTCACGTTTTATATCATTCTTACGCTTATGTTTTATATTATATCATCTTACGCTTTTTATACATCTTATATATCATTCTTATTCTTATTCTCCACAATACAGTGAGCGGGAACCTCGTTACACGTAATATTTGTTGAGGTTGTTGAGGCCGTTATCATATTGAAACTGCGTTTCCTTGTTGTCGTTGGCGATATTTGTATGTTATTATATAATATGCATATATATATTATATATATATAATAATATATATATATATATATATATATATATATATATAGTATACTTATGTATAGCATATATCATAGTATGCATGTATCTATAAGTATGTATATATAATATATATACATAAATATATATATTAATATATATATATATATATATATATATATATATATATATAATATAAATAACATTATATAATATATATAATCACAATATGTATGTATGTATGTATACATGTATATACACATTATACAATATATACATATACACACATATACACACATAATATATATATAATATATATATATATCACATACACACACACACACACACACACACACACAACACACACATATAAAGTATATATATATATATATATAAATATATATATATATATATATATATATATATGTATGTATTAGTATGTAATATATATATATATATATACATGCATATGTATTGTATTGCTATATATATATATATATATATATATATACATATATACACACACACACACACACACACACACACACACACACACACACACACACATATTATATATATATATATATATATATATATATATATATATATATATATATATGTATGTATGTATGCACATATATATGTACATATATATACATATATACATAATGTATATACGTATATCATATTTCGTTTCCCCATCACTCCTATACTCCAGTTGGTGTCTGTATCCTAGAAGTAACCGCTAGAGCAGGTGT
>NW_020869323.1:70000-75000 GCF_003789085.1 Penaeus vannamei | reverse complement strand
GATGAACGACGGCAGGAGCACCGCCAGGACCTGGTAGGCGGGACGACGACTCAGTTGCAGCCGCAGGACGACCCCGCTGTGCACCATACCCGACACCTGCGCGGGGAAGGACAGCTCATTTATCATCTACTCATTAATCTATCAATGTCTTTATATCTTTTCATAATGTTGACTTTTTCCTTCATTCTTCTAGAGAAGTAGAAAGAATAACTAAACCATAGTGAGCTAAAAAGAAAAAAAGAGGACATGAATCCTCCTCGAGTACGGATAGAAACACAGGCCTGAAGATGAGTGCGGCTTCACTCGAAACGTAGAGCAATTTAAACTCATATCAACGCCTAAACAAACATATACATAACTCCCCTCTCTGACCAGGAATCGAATCCACTCACTCTTAGTAACAAGTTTCTTTTTCATGCATTACTGTGGTTCTTGTTTTTCTTGTCTCTAGGGTTTATTGTTGCTTATTAGTTTGCTTTCAGTTTTTTGTGCTGGGTTGACGAGCCTCTCTGAGAGTTTGGCTTTCATGCGTGTGTGTGTGTGTGTGTGTGTGTAGTGAGCCGCATCATATTTGCAAACTTAGGTAATGCAACTTGCAGTTTCTTGACCTGTATTGAGCAAATGTTTGCCTACCTACACTGGGATCATGAAATAGATTCTTTTTATTATGGATCCATTCGAAAGGCATTCAACTGTATTATATTATGTAACAAACCAACAAAAATGGATCACGGGGAAGAGAAATGGAGCTTGTGTAACCTCGAACCTTAAGTAACCTTTCAAAGCAGTGTATCATACATTTCGATTAAGCTAAAAAAAAGTATGATATAACCCTATTTTTCAAGTACTGATACCCTTATTAAATTGATTACCATTATCTGAAAACTAGCAAAAAAAAAAAAAAAATGCGATTAACACGAATTGATTCCCTCACCGTTGCGTCCCGAGACTCGACTTTGACTTTGTCCATGCTGAAGTCCTTGAGGCCGACCTGGCCCGTGTACCTCGCACTCGAGGGCCCTATGACGAGGCGCGCGTGCTTGGCTCCGTGAGGCACCAGGACCAGAGGCAGGATACACTCGTGCACGTCGAAAGGATAGAAACTGAGGTCGAAGTCGCAGTCGATGGGTTGGAGCACATATTCGGAAAGAGTGAGGGTTGTGTTGGCGCCCGGGTAAAGTGTGTCTGGAAAGAAAAAAAAAAAGAGATTATATATATATAAAAAAAAAAAAATGGTTATTGGTCGTTTGAGAGGGAAAAAAAAGAGTACAGTCAAAGACATATGTATATATGGATATATAGATCAATAAGATAGATTGACATATAGATAGCTTGGCAAATAAATAGATAGAGATAGATCGATATGGACACAGAGATAAATAAATAGACAGAGAAAGATGGATAGGTAGATAGATAGACAGAGATCTTTGAAACTTAAGATATACATATGCAGGAATATAAACTATATAAAGTATCGCCCACTTCAACTTATAAATGTACACAAAGCTTTCAAAATGGTAATTTTGCCGATTATATTATACGAACAAACGTACATAACAATGATAGAAGAAATTATGATATCAATGATAATAATAATACAAATAATAGAGGGCGCATACCTCCGCCAAGGCGATAGGATCACGCTATCTCGCAATGCTAATGAGTCCTTTTAAAAAAAATCCTCGATCCTAATCACCGCCAAAATTTAACGGCATCTAAGTTGGACTAAGACATACCTTTGGTAAAAAAAAAAAAAAAAAAAAAAAAAAATCATAAAAAATGTGATAGCTTTTTATCCTGCTAACAAACTAACTAACCAACACTACAAAAAAATAACCTACAACAGTAATAATAATAATAATAATAGTAATAATGACAATAATAATAACGATAACGGCTATAAAAATTAAAAACGTCCCCCCTCTAAATTGGCCTAAACACATTTTCTTTGAAAGTTCACGACCCCGATAGTATGACTTTGGGCGAATCTAAATATTCATGGGAACGCTTGGCCACGTGCGTCCGGTGTTTCAGACATTATCACATGAATTATGCATTCGAGAGAGGGGGAAGGAACACTTCTGGGCTCCACATCTACGAGTTTCGCCATTTTGCAAAAATAGGGGTTTCTGTTTGTGTCTGTGTCTGTTTATCTGTTTGTCTGTTTGTCTTGTCTGGTTTGTTTATGCTTCTATCGTCCGTCTGTCTGTTTGTCTATCTGTACATGTATCTGCCCCATTGTTTGTTTCAGTCTCATTCTCTCTCTCTCTCTCTCTCTCTCTCTCTCTCTCTCTCTCTCTCTCTCTCTCTCTCTCTCTTCTCTCTCTCTCTCTCTCTCTCTCTCTCTCTGCCTCCCTCTCTCTGCCTCTCTCTCTGCCTCCTCTCTCTCTCTCTCTCTGCCTCCCTCTCTCTGCCTCCCTCTCTCTGCCTCCTCTCTTCTCTCCTCTCTCTCTCTCTCTCTCTCTCCCTCTCTCTGGCTCCCTATCTCTCTTCCACACAAAGAAGATAATAAGATTAAAACAGAATAAAATATGAACTACACTATCTCTCCCTCACTGTTTTTTTTTTTTTCTTCTTCTTCTTTTTTTATGCCTATGCCATGCTCCGAAAAGGCGCCCACTTATCATTTCCATCCATCACTCACTCTCGTATTCATGTTGTTATCGCCGCTCCTCTGTTCCCCAATTACCACGTTACGTCACTTGCTGAACGGCCTTCTACCGGGCGCCGATGAACCAGAATGGAAATTATTCGCTCAGTACGGGAAATCGTCGCTATGGATCGCACGAAACCCAAGCCATGCATAATCCATGGGAATCGTCGTACGTCCGATGCATTAACAATGGTCGATCGTCCGAAAGCTGTGTAATGGCTTCGGTATCGATTACTTCCTTCCAGTATACACTCGAAAGGAGACATGTTCAACTGGATGTTTGATTTTTGCGGCGTAAGTTTCTTTTCCTCCCTTCTCTCTCTCTCTATCTATTTATCTGTCTGTATTTATCTATTTACTGATCTATGTATATATTTTACTATCGATCTATCCATATTTTTCTATCTATCCATTTTTCTCTGTCAATCTATCGTTCTGTCTATATATCGTTCTATCTATCTATTTTATATATCTCTTCTCATCTATCTGTCTATATATATGCCTTTATATGTTTGTTTATTTATATCTCTTTATCTCTATCTTTCCATCAATCTCTCTCTCTCTCTCTTTCTCTATCTGCGTGTGTATGTGTGTGTGTATAGACAGATGAGATGTAGATTTAGATACATATATATATAGATTGAGAATAGATAGATAAGTATATATAGACAGATAAATATAGATAGATAGATGAGCTTATTCATATTTGTCCATATGTATGTATGTGTATATGCGATGTCTTGTGTCAGTGTGTGTGATACTGTGTATATGAATATGCAATCCAAGATTCATCATTCTGATATAAAATGTTATCCAGACGAAGTGGTGCAATTAAAAAAAAAAAAAAAAAAAAAAAAAAAAAAAAAAAAAGTGAGAAGGACAATAATCGATAAAAAAAAAAAAAAAACATATGCGCTTGCCGTGGCTACTTTGTTTGCCATGTCTTGCGCAGATATGGGTAATTCACGAGGTTTGGCAAGACAGGAAGACACAAGGTCGACGTGATGAAGAAACAGGCAGTGAATTATAGCCTGTCTATTAATTATGTCAGATAATGATACATCGTAAGGTTGTTGTGTTATTATCACGTAAAGTATATTATAGTGCATCATACCCTCGCTCTATCCTGGTCCTCGTTAGTATATCACTGTCTAAAAATCATCTAATATATTATTGTGTATCTAACTGTCATCGCTGTATTATAAGAAAAATTTGATCCTCGCTTATTTCTGTTATGAATTAAATTCCGATTTTCTGCCCGTTAGAAAAAATGTGTCGTTAGAGGGGGTAACTAAAAAAAAAAAAAAAAAAAAAAAAAAAAAAATATATATATATATATATATATATATATATATATATATATATATTATATATATATATATATATATATATATATATATATTGCGCGCACTGCCTTCTATGCATGATAAAGGAAAAAAAATGATTGCAAAGTTGTCACTCTTAATGGCGACAGAAACAAATAGAAAACGACCTAAATTCAGCCTCGGTAGCCTTTTCTTTTTTAATTTATTACATTTTAACCCTATTGTAAAAAGAATGTCTTCCCCCGAAACGGGAGTGACTCACCGAGATCGCTTCGCACTCGGTGAGTCACTCCAGACTCCACATTCCGGAGACGAGGCTCCCAAAGGTCAGGAGAAAAGGTCACGGCGCCGGTCGCCTCGGCTCGCCCCAAGCCGGTTTCGTTCTTGTTAGTTTTGGTTCTGTGTTTTTTTTTTTCAATATTTCGCCCTAATTTTCTGTTTTATTTGTTTTTTTTTTTTAATATTGATGTTTCTAATCTCTTTGGATGCCTTTGCCTTATCTCGTAATGTTCTCTTAATGGGTATATATATATATATATATATATATATATATATAATATATATATATATATATATATATATGTGTGTGTGTGTGTGTGTGTGTGTGTGTGTGTGTGTGTGTGTGTGGTGTGTGTGTGTGTGTGTGTGTGTGTTGTGTGTGTGTGTGTGTGTGTGTGTGTGTGTGTGTGTGTGTGTGTGTGGTGTGTGTGTGTGTGTGTGTGTGTGTGTGTGGTGTGTGTGTGTGTTGTGTATGTGTACATATATATATATGTATATATATATATATATATATATATATATATATATATATATATATATATATATATATATATATATATATATTATATATATAATATATATACATACATATATATACATATATGTACATTTTTTCCTTTTCTCATTCAAAGTAAAACGATTGCGTCCACCTGAACCGTGGTAAATCTCATGGCCCTGCTAATCCCTACTCACGTGCAACACAAGTAATTTGAACTTCCCTTTATATTCATAGAATTTAATAT
>NW_020869323.1:40000-47500 GCF_003789085.1 Penaeus vannamei | reverse complement strand
GGCTTTCTTGATGAAGTTGTGGGTGTCGTGAGTGATTTCATGACGATGGCTTTAGCTGGGGCCAAGTTTATTATCACTGTCGTTGTCATTTTTGTTTTTTTATTGTTGTTCATTATTGTTGTTGTTAGGGTTGTTGTTTTCCTCATAACCTTTTCTCATTCTCTTCATTTCCCTCATAACATTTTCTGATTCTCTTCATTTCCCTCATAACCTTTTCTCATTCTCTTCGTGTCCCTCATAACCCTTCCTTATTCTCATTTCTCTCATAACCTTTTATTCTCTTCATTTCCCTCATAACCCTTCTTCATTCTTTCCATTTCCCTCATAACTTTTTCTCATTTTTCTCATGACCTTTCCGTTCATATAGGAAAGTCTGCGGAAACGCCCTTAGAAGTCCAAGATAATTACTCTGTCTGTCATGCAAAGGTTAACTGACACGCGGCAAATTGTCATGACAGTATTGGTTATTGTTATTGTATGGGTTGTTTTTGATATCTTGCATTTTTTATAACTTATTTTTATCTGTATCACTTTTTTATAATTATCATTATAGACGTTATTACCATGATCGTCTTGATATTGTTAGTAACATTATTATCAAAATCATTTGTTATCGGTCATTACAGTGGTCATTATCATCTATTCATCACCTATCTATCGAAGTTGACTACGCCGTTGTTTCGTCGTCTCTGACATATTTTGAAATACGTCTCATTCATTCTCATCCATACCTTTCTACATTTGTCAACAGGATAACCATTGATTGTGATTCACGAAAGCCATCTGAAAGCCCATCTCTCTGGCACCCTGTGAAACCCACTGACCTTCTGCCAACAGCTTCCCCGTAGCCCTGGCGCAGGGAGCTAATGCTCAAATATTGTTGTTTTCCTCATGACCCTTCCTCATTCTCTTCATGTCCCTCATAACCCTCCCTCATTCTCTTCATGTCCCTCATCTCCCTCATCTTCATTTCCCTCATAACCCTTCTTCATTCTTTCCATTTCCCTCATAACTTTTTCTCATTTTCCTCATGCCCTTTCCGTTCATATAGGAAAGCCTTGCTCAGGGACGCCCCAGGGTGCAGTGTAACGCCACGCCCAGGACGACATTATCGCTGTAGTTACCTTAGTAATAATCACGATTACAGAGTTTGCTGTTGCCGATATTATTATTGCTGCCAATAGTTGTTATCCTCCTCATTATTTTATGTTCTATATTGCTACGTATTTTCCTCATTACGGGTATTATCGCGATACTTGCCATGCTGCCTCCATTATTCAGCTGCCTTATCATTACAACTGGCTTTGCTGTTTATTTATTCCTATTTTGAACATCATTAAGAGCAGAGGAAAAAGGGAGGAATAAACACAAACAAGACGCTGAGAAAGAAAGGATAATAGAGAAAGAAGGGAATAATTTGACTGAAGTGTCAACATCATTAAGGTAATTAAATTGATTTGCCTCGTCAAATTTGCATGGGAATAAAAATCAACGATTGGTTTACCCTTGAAAAGATAATTAGTTTTAGCTTCTATTTTTCTCCCTCGATAAGTCAATACATTTAAAATGAGCGAGAGAGATATTAATTTAGAGACAGAAAGCTGTGGAATTTTTATTATAAACAGAACTTTGATTCTGAATTTAATGTAAATGTTGATATAATTTTGATTTCTGCCTCTCCTCTTTGGTGTTAATCCACAGCCATTGAACCATTAAATAAGTTAAATAAGCGGATAAGAAAATTGTATATTTTTTCATGTGCAAAAGCGCATTAGCAAACAACAATTTGTGTGTGTGTGTTACTAAGTAACTTGTGAGCAATATACTTTTTTGTCGATATTACAGTAATTGCTAATAGGATTATTACTGTTATGAGTATATCAATACTAATTTTCCTACATTTTTGCTTTTCTTCCTTTTTTTCTTAGTGAGAAACATGAATTTTCTTACGTGTTCCCAAATTTCGTCCTTCGTCACCCTATGACCCCCTATGACATGACATGACATGACATTAACTCCTCATCACTCATTATGACTTGAATACCACTTTCCTCATTTCTTTCCCGATGAGAATATTGAATTCCGGTCGATTCATTGATGCCATTAATTTTTAACAAAGAATTACATTCCTTATTCATCCGTATTCGCAGTGTGACGTCACCATAAAACCGTGACGTCAGCGGGGCATATGAAATCACCTAACAACACTTCGTCCCAGGTAAACAATAGTCTATTTGTCTTACGGTAATGGTTTGTTTGATTTGCATAAGTGCGCTATTTCACGCTTCTATGAAATTAATCATATGTAAACAACCATTATTATTATCAACATTATTGCAGTTATAACAAATATTTTGCTAATTATTATTGATAAAAAATAGCAAAAATAATTAGCAGAATATTTGTTATAACTGCAATAATGAGAATAAGTAATAGAGAATAAAGAGAGGAGAGTAAATAATTTAAGATTATGCTATACTGTTTTCCAGAACCGAAAAGGTACCATTGACGGACATGATAGATAGAAGAACGAAATAGATAAAATACTGGATTAATGGTGATGATTAAATGAACACAGAAATAAGTAAGTAAATGAAGGGAAACAAGAAGGCAAAGGAAATGAGACAAGAAAAGCGAAGATGACGAAGAAACGTTAAAAGGAGGAAACGAATAATAACGTAATTAAGAAAATGGTAGAAGAAAGAAGAGCGGGGAGGAAGAAGAAGAAGAGAAAGGAGAAGGAAGAGGAAAGAGATGAGAATTAAAAAGTAGAAGAGAGTAAGAAGAAAAGGGGAAAACAAAGAAAACGAAAAGGAAAAAGAAAAGGAAAGCAAGAAAAAAGTTGATGATGATGAAAAAGAAAACAAAAATATATGGCTAAAGACGAACAAAAACAAGGATAAAATAAGCAAAGCATGGAGAATGCGAAACAAAGAGGAAATGAAGAAGAACGAGAAAAGGAAAAAGAGGAAAACAAAGACACAAAATAAAGGAAGAAATATGAAGATAGAAAAGAAAGGAAAGAAGAAGAGAAAGAGAAAATAAAACAAAGATGAAGAAAAGACAAAAAGGAACAGAATAGGAAGAAAAAATGCTAGGAGTAGGGATTTAGAAATAAGAATGAGAAAAGCAAAAATAAAAAATAAAGAAAGAAAAAACAAGAAAAAAATTAAAGAAAGCAAAACAGAAAAAAAGAAAGAAAGCAAAACAGAAAAAAATGAAAAAAAAACAAAACAAAAAAATGAAAAAGCAAAAACAGAAAAAATGAAAGAAAGCAAAAAAAAAAATGAAAGAAAGCAAAACAGAAAAAATGAAAGAAAGCAAAACAAAAAAAATGAAAAAAGCAAAACAGAAAAAAATGAAAGAAAGCAAAAACAGAAAAAATGAAAGAAAGAAAAAAAAATGAAAGAAAGCAAAACAGAAAAAAATGAAAGAAAGCAAAACAGAAAAAAAAAAGAAAGCAAAAAAAAAAAAATGAAAGCAAAACAGAAAAAAATGAAAGAAAGCAAAACAGAAAAAAAATGAAAAAAACAGGTAAAAAACCGAGAGAGAAAAAAAAAAATCTCACCCAAGCTCAGCTGGATGTCCTCCGGGGCCTGCGTGGGCGCGAGAGCCAGCACCACCGAGGGTCTCCTGAAGAAGGTGACTTTGGCCCACACGCAGACGGAAGCCTCGGCGCCCGCCAGCACCCTCTCGCCCTCCACGAAGCTGCCGTTCCTCGTCAGCTGGTGCGGGGACAGCTGGAACAGAGGGCCCGTGTTGCCAGCTGCGGAGGAAAGGGGTGGGTCAGATGGGGGATTTTGGAAGGTAAAGAGAGGATGGTGTTGGTTTGTTAATAGGGTGATTTTGTTTGCTTTCTTTGGTTTGTTGTGGTTTGTACGTGCGTTTTGTGTGTTGTGCGTGTGTGGTTTTGTGTTTTGTGTGCGTGCGGTTGTGTGTGTGTGTGTGTTTGTGCGTGTGCGGTTGGGTGTATGTGCGTGTGTGGTTGTGTGTATGTGCGTGTGTGGTTGTGTGTACGTGCGTGCGTGCGTGCATTAATATATAACTTTCGACGAGCGATTCCATGAGAGTAGCATCCATAAAGTAACAAGCGTCGATGGCTTTCCGCACATACTTCACGAGCTTCGCTTCAGCCAATATCCATTCAGAAGCCAAATTAGCACTCTTATTCCCGCCGACAAAGTGGCCCAAAGCGATCGTCTGCGGCCGCCCACCGCTTCAAAGGAGACCACGCCCACTCTTGCCCAAACAAACAGCTGCTTCGGAGTTCAACCGATCTGAAAAGCTTTTATTTGCGGTCGTTATTCGCCTCCGGGCAATAACTACCGTAATGACTAGTTGACGTAATTACAGCGAAGTGCGCAGAGAGCTCGTATCCGAAACCGATGGTTCGTATTATCGAGGCGTCGATGGGAATTCGGAGTTCGGAAAATGTTTATGCCTTTCTTGTTTTGTTGTTGTTTTTTCTGTCCTTTCTTTCTTTTCCTACTTGGTATCTTGGTGCGTGGGTGAGCTGAGAATTATACCTGAAAGACACAAAGCGAAAGAGGAGAAGAAAAGAACGAGAAAGGAAAACTAGAAACAATAAACCAATAGAAAAAAATATGGAATTATGGAAAACTAAACCCACATACACAGATTATGAAATCATGCACCCAAACACACACAAACAAAAAAAAAAAAGAAATACACTCACGCCCAAACTATACAAAGCCTCATTTATTCACAGACACACTGCCACACACACCCACACAGACACACCATAATTCACGCGCCCCGTGGACTCACACGAAGATCAAAAACAGCATAAATGTTATCGGAAGCCGAGTGGGTCACGGCTCCTGACGGGGAGGCCGTGACGCAAGGCCTGCCAGAGGTATTGACAGCGCGTTCGTCTATGCATGCGTGTTGGTATACATACGAAAAGACAGACAGACATGCATATGCGCATATGTGTATACATGCATTTGTTATATATATATATATATATATTATATATATATATATATATATATATATATATATATATATATATATATATATATATAATATATATATATATATATATATTATATATATATATATATATATATATATATATATATATATATATATATATATATATATATATATATATATATATATATATATATATATATATATATATATATATATAAGTATGCATGAATGTATGTATATGTTGATAAATTGATAAATAGGTATAGATACAGATAGATAGATGAACATAGTTATAGACATAGCTAGAGATATAGATGGATAGACACATATCAAGCTATATATAAACGTGCGTGTGTGTTTCACAGAATCTTGAAGAAATAAATAGATTAAGGCAAATAAAAATCCAAGAATTTGAAAATATTTGACTTGTGAAATTTGATTGAGTTTGGTGTCTCGGCGAGGGCCTTGTGGGCGGCCTCAGGTGGGCGTAACTGCCTGTGTGAACGTTATGCAAGAAGGAGGGAGACGAAGAATCCAAGATAAAAGGAAGAGGACGGAGAGGCAAAATTTTCTTGTCGATTTGCTATCAGGGTTTGTTAGATTTTTTTTTTTTTTCATTTTTACTTTTTGTTTCGAGTCATGTAGAACAGGTTACGTGTATCAAAGCAAAAGGCATTATAGGTGTCATTATGTGTTTTGTTCTTCTTCTACTTCTTTTTCCTCCTCCGTCTTCCTCCTCTTTCTTCCTCTTTTTCTTCCCTCCTGCTCTCCCTTCCTTTTTCTTCCCCCTGTTCTCCACTTCCTCTTCCTCTTTTTCTTCCCCTTCCTCCTCCTCCTGCTTTTCTTCCCCCTGTTCTCCCCTTCCTCTTCCTCTTTTTCTTCCCCTTCCTCCTCCTCCTTTTCTTCCCCCTGCTCTCCCCTTCCTCTTCCTGCCTTTCTTCTTCTTCCTCCTCTTCCCTCCTTCCCTCTTCCTGCAATCTTCTGAGCCTCAAAAAGATAATAAATTCCTCTTGTGTTATACCCAAAGTTACAACACAAGACACCAAGATTAGTAAGAACAACAAATCTTTCTAGCGATCTTTCACCCTCAAATAACACACCAGTAAGGGTTTTCATTGAGCAAGTGTTATTTTTGTGATTTATTATGTTCGGTATGATATTGTTATTGTCGAGGAGACAGTTTTGAAGATATCTTATTTTTATTCTTGACTTTAATGTTTCAGTTTTGTTATTATAATTTTATCATTTTAGTATCACAGTCATTATTATTATTATTATCATTATTGTTATTATTATTATTACTATTATTATTATCATTATCATCATTATTACATTCATCGCTATTGTTATTATCATCATTTTCTTTATTACTTTTTTCAGTATCATTATTTTCACTATCATTATGATCATTATTAGTATCATTGTTATCATCATCATTCTTATCATTATTGTTGTTATTATTATTATTATTTTTATCATCTTACTATCATTACGATCATTATTATCATTATCATCATTATCAATTTTATCATTACTATCATTTTCATTATTTTTATCATTATCATTACCACTATCATTATCGTCATTATCATTATCATTGTTACTATTGCTACTATCATTATCATCTTTATTGTTGCTGTTAGTAACATGAATAATAGTTTTCTAGTCCTTGTGGATGTTTTGCTGCTATGTTTATTATCATCATCATCATCATCATTATTTTTATTGTTATTAATGTTATTATCATTATCATTATTATCATCATTATTGTCAGTAGTATTATCACTGTTGTTATTATCATTATTTTTTATCATTATCATTATTATTACTTTTATCATCATTATCACTATTATAATTATTGTCATCATTATTACTATCATCATTATCATATGAATACCATTGTCATTAGTATTAACATTACTATTACTGATGCTATTATTGTTTTTGTTGTTTTCAATGTCAGAATAAACATTACACTCACCATCATTATCATTATCACCATTATCACTGCCATTATCACTATCATCGTTATCATATATCTTTTCTAATTGAACTAATAAGCTAAGTCCCAACAAATGATTTTTTTCCATCTCTTTTTTTTACAGATCTAGTTATGATTTTTAACATAATGATAACCATCATTTGTGCAACGTGTATCATAGCAGAAATGTAGGCAGGTGAATGAATGAATATATAAAGAAATAATTGAATAATAAATACAAGAAAAGTAAGCAACATTAAAATAAAAGTGAGGCAAGAAATGCATATATGAAAGCCAGGATTTTAAAGAAGAATCATATTGGCTAAAACAAACATGATTATTTTCAACATCACATGACACGAAAAGAATCAAATTGGGTAAAACAAACTTATTTTCAACATCACATGACACGAAGAGACATGAAGGTAAAACATTTTGATATTAGTAATCGTTCACTTTCCTTTACATGATGAGAACAGGGAACTTTTGGGGATGTAAAAGGATATTGGGTTTGTGATATTACATGCAACTTTTGAGCACACTCTTTTCGAATTTGATCA